>BQNB010120600.1:6104-20604 GCA_026074375.1 Tanacetum coccineum | reverse complement strand
GTATAAGTACTAATCACATTGGGTAACTACTACCATATATCATTCTATATAGCTAATCACCATCTAATTGTTTTGGTAATATTGTGTTTAATAAGTCAAAACGTTTATAATTTCCGTTGTAGTAAAACTGGCGTAACTTTCGCGTTTCAAGTCTGTTTCTTGCGTTTCTTATGTCCACGTTTTCGTATTAAGCCGAGTTATCAATATTTGATATTTTCATATTTTTAGTCCCCTAATGAACAGTACTTTATTTGTTATAGCTCCGTTTTTAGCGATTCTTTCGAGCACGTTCTCGTAATTGAAAGTTCTATTTATTTATGAGGTTTACAAAAATAAATGTTTCTGTCATGAACAGTAACTTTTATAAAAATGGTTTTATAAAAGTATTTTTATACATTTTAAGTATATAAACTCGCGTAATTCATAACTTCTTCGTTTTTAATTGAAAAATTACGTTTCTTATTGTTTTGGAATCCTAAAAATATGTGTGATTTAATAAAAATACCAAACCTTCTGTTTGTAGAATTTTTATAACAAGTTTTTATAAAAATTATTTTATAACTCCGGTTATTATCGTAAAACTCGTAAACTACGTATCTTTCTCGTTATTAATCCGTTTTTCAAGTTTCTTACTTTTTTGGAATCATCATGAGGTGTACTATCTTTCTAAATGTAAAACCGACTGTCTTGGATTCGAATCCAAACAACCCTTTTTAAAACCCATGTGTATACTTATATAACTTGTTTTATATACTTTTCTACCAAGTAAATTACCACAACTCCTTTACAAGTCTTTATATCATATGTCATACATAATATAATGTCCATTGGTCCATAATTTGTCCAAAAATGTCCAAGAAATCACAAGACCCATTTGTGTACACACTTATTTATCTAGTAACTTTCATAAGTATACTTTATGTACTAGTTTATACATGAACCTTTTATACATTAATCAAAAGTGTACAAGAGTTATACTTCCATTATAACATCATTTTAGCTTCCATATAACTTGAATAAAAGTCCATGAAAAAGATTAACAAGTCTTTTGCCACACTTTTACTTGAAACTTATTAAGTAACTTTTAGAAACCCTAATTTGTACATATACATTTTTACACTAAATCAACATGGTACAATACTTTTATATCCATTTTAACATGATATAATTAACATCATAACATATGTACAAGTGTACAAAACAATGATCACAAGTAAAAACTCTTTTTACATGTTCAAAAGTCCTAAATGGTGATTCTTGCTATAAAGAACTAACATATGCATAAAAACTCATGAAATGAAAAGATAAAGGCTTTTAGATAACCTTATGATGAATGATGATGATGAGAAATATGTGCTAAACCCTTGTTTAGACTTTAAACCCAAGCTTGCACACTTGAAAACCCTAGTTTTCTTAGAAAACCCTAATCTTGCAAAACTTGCTTCAATACTTGTAAACGTTTAACCAACACTTGAAAACACCTTAGGTTATCATAGGAATGATGTATGAATGTGTGTATGGTCTTGTAAAATCAAACTATGGATTGTGTATAAAGGGGTGTTGATGCCGTGGGTTTTTAAGGCAAAAGAGGAGAGAAAATTTGATTTTTTTGCTAAGTGTTGAAGTGTATGTTTATCTCTCTTGGTATACTTGACTTATATGCATACACAGTAACAATATGGGGAGGGGGAGCTTGAACTTATATGGCATACAAGAACTAGTCCAAAAGGTGCAGAGAAAGTCTTGAGACAAGATGAGGAAATCTAGGAAGTCCTTATGGACATGGTATGAGTTTTGCTGTAAAAAGTCTCATAGTCCCTTTATGTTGGTGAAGTACATTGCAAGTGGTAAGATTTTTGTGATATTTCTTGTATCCATAAGACCAAAATCCGGCCATAGAATATATACACTGATATATTTTGTAACTTTAAGTATTGGGTATAAAGAGAGGGTATTTGTTGAAGCGTAGATAAATTTTGGTGGTTCCGGGAATGCCTAATCGTATTTTATCGCGAAAACGTAATCACATAACTGCAACCAATAAAAATACAAAGAACAAAATTTATAATATCCTCAAAATAATTACTTAACACTAGCCGCAAGGTAATTGCATGAATGTAAACATTTAATTTTTTGATGCCCGTTTACTTTGAACGATAATTTTTAGGTTACGCGATTTAACTTATCATTTAAAATTACAAGCAAACGCGTACAACACTAAAAATACACTTATTACCACACATATTTTTGTATTTTTCCTTTTTCTCATTTTTTTATACTTTTCTTTTTAGCAACTAACTAGAATGTTTGGACTTTTGTTATTTTCATAACTTTAGGGTCACGAAATAAGATGCATTTCAATCCTAAAATGCCCAAAAAGGATAAATTCATCGTCCCTGACTTTTCACTCGTCCCAAACCAAGCTCAAAAACGAAATCACCGTTAAATATAAGTTAAGATGCTAACACTACTCATATTTGCAACTTGTAAACTTTTCACTCCTGACAATTATTATATATTATGTTAGTGTGCTTATTTTGAATTTCAACCATGGATCAACCTTTTTAAGAAAATTGCAATATTTCTATTGCTTTACGTTCCACCCAAGAATTATGATTTTAAAGGCGAGATCATTCCATGTAGCGACTTTCTTCTCGGCACATCCCAGCCGAGACCGGCTTAGGTAACCAGGCTTTTGACACCCCACAGAGAATAGTATCGGAACTCATAGACCTTCGGTTTCAAAAATTCTTAGGCTTCTCGTTAATAAAACAATTCATTTAGAAAAACCACAATCTTAAAACGAATTAGTCTTAGTTCAAAAGCATATTTAAATTTAAGAAAAAAAGATTTTCTCTATATTTATTAAATCACATATATCGCACTTATCATAATTATACTTTTAACAAAGGAAATCCTCGACCTTTTAGAAGGCTGCAACATCGGTTGTGAGCCGACAAAATGCAGCACACTTTTATCAGTCTCGGATTATAATTCTCACTATGGGCCTTCTTTAGAAGGCTGCAACATCGGTTGTGAGCCGGTAAGATGCAACAAACTTTTATCAGGCCACAGTTTATAATTATTACTCATCATTTTTTTTATTTTTTTTATTTTTTTTGACTCTTTATATTACCACGATATATAGAGAAAACTTCTTTTTAGAAAATTTAAGTATAAATTTGAACTAAGACTAAATAAATTAATGTTGTCGACTACATTAATAAAGCTTTAATATCAAAAATTATTCATTTAAGTTTAATTTTCGAAAATAGCACGTATTATTAGTCCGGTTAGAAGCTTATGGGAGAGAAAAGCCTCAAAATACACTTATGAGCTCATAAGATTTCCAACTAATCCTTGTTTAGCATCTAACACATAATTAACTCTATCACTTCTCGTTCTTTGCAAATTTAAAATATTTAATAAAAAGATCCGCGAATGCTTAGTCTAAAAGTTAAGCTAGAGCTCAGTACGCGCGATCGAGTCAAAATTTATTCTTATTCTACCTAGCTAGAAAGTCAAAATTTTGACAAAACACTTATTTTATTTTTGAAATTTTTTAATTTTTTTGGTATTTTGGTGGTAAAAACAGGATTACGTAAAAACAACGACTGCAGGCATAATCAAATCGATAGATCCCCCATACTAGAGTTGAACATTATCCTCAATGTTTTAAGAAGGGTCTCTACGTAAATCTAAAGCCGTTTATTAGGTATGCATAAAGATAAACATTAGTCGATAAGATTGGATATTGGATTCCCATAATCATGCTAAGGATTGAAGCTCGAGTGAACGAAGGACAAAACCATGAGCACGAGAGGATTCAAAATCCAGGGCAGTCCTGGATAAACATCACAAAACCACAAAGCATGAGAAAGGAAGAGGCGAGCCTCCTCACAACACACATATTCATTACTACTATTATTATATTAGTATAAGCATGGGTTGCCACCCACGAAGCGCTTGTTTAAGGTCACTAAGCTTGACCCGTCCCCGAATTTAGTTATCTATAGGGAAGGTTTAGAGATTCGGGACAACCATCAGTGGTATGTCCCCTCCAAAGTAGTGTTTAAGTCGATGACCATTCACCTTGAAGTTTGGCCCGTCGGTTTAAGATAACTCGACAGTGCCATAAGGAAATACTTGGGTAACGGTGAATGGTCCAGTCCAGCGGGTCTTAAGCTTGCCCGAGAAAATCTTTAATCTAGAATTAAAGAGGAGGACTCGATCACCAACATTGAAAACGCGGTTCTTGATCTTGGAGTCATGGATCCTCTTTGCTTTCTCTTTGTAGATCAAAGAGTTCTTATAGACCTGATCACGAAGTTCATTTAATTCATTCATTTAAACTTTTTGGTGATCACCCGCGGTCAAAAGGTCATAATTGCAATGCTTTAAGGCCCAATAGGCCTTATGATTGAGCTCGATGGGTAGATGACACGCCTTTTCGTACACTAACTTGTAAGGAGTGCACCCGATGGGTATCTTGAATGCGATACGGAAGGCCCATAATGCATCATCTAACTTATCGGACCATGAAGCATGGTTTTCACCTACGGTCCTTTCCAAGATATGTTTCAAACCACGATATGAAACCTCAACTTGCCTACTTGTTTATGGGTGATACGCGATGGAGATACGATGAGTAACTCCGTATTTAAGAATGACCTTTGCAAACAGGTCATTGCAAAAATGGGTACCGCGATCACTAATGATAGCACGAGGGGTCCCAAATCGGGCGAAGAGAGTTTTTAGAAATTTGCAAACAACTCGGACGTCATTGGTGGGGAGCGCTTTCGCTTCAACCCATTTTTATAAATAATCAACGGCCATGAGTATATACTTGTTCCCTCGTAAAGACGGGAACGGTCCCATAAAATCGATGCCCCATACGTCAAAGATCTCACAAACTTGGATTGCATTTTGTGGCATTTCATCCCTTTGTGAGATTTTTCCTTGACGTTGACAAGCGTCACACCGTGTGACCAAGTCATGGGCATCTTGGTAAATAGTCGGCCAATAAAATCCTGATTATAAGGGGTTAATTTGAACCTAGTTGCAGTAAAGTTATAAAAGGAGTTAAGTTTGTAGTTAGAAAAACCAAAAAAAAGATACTCACCTCAAATACACCACAGCTTATGGATGATAAGCCAGTTCTGGATGGGCTTATGGACTCTCACTAGCTGTTTTTTTTACAAGCTAGGGAGCTTGTAGACTCTTTGGTTTTTTAACCTGTTGTGAGCCAAGGGAGTTGTTAGTTTTTATTTCATATTTTGTTATTTTCCTGTAGAAATGCTTATTAGTGCTTATTGTTACCTATCTTTGCATATTTATGCTTGTCATGATGTCTAGGTGCATATCTGCTTAGTTGGTTTGTTATAAACAGTTTGTGTTCACTTTATGAGTTAGTACTGGGTAGTAGGCTTTAGTTATACTGTTTAGGATTGATTCAACTTATTTAAGTACTTATTCTTTGATTGAAGTCTGCTCAGAAGTGCCTTATTTTTTATTTGATTATTGTGTTAACCAAAATTAAGACAAATCAGCTTAAAACAAAAAGAAAAATGATTTTTGAAAAACTTTACGGGGAGTGTGGGATAGTTTGAACAGCGAGTACTAACCCATAGTTAGTACTGTGGTTTATTTTTGGGGATTTTTAATGCTTAGCAGTTACTACTTAAAGCTAGCTGAGTACTAACTCCAGTTAGTAATGTTAGTACTTGTTAGTTCATTTTAGCTTATCAGCTTATTATTTCTGCTGATTTAAGATTTGCTTAGCTTTTTAGAGTAGATTAAGCCATTTTCCTTTAACTGTCTTTAGTAGAGCTTACTTTAGCTTATTTGCCTTTTCAAAACAATTTTAATAATATATCAGTTTGTAACTTTTTAGCCTTTATTAGCCCCTTATAGTTTATTCTAGTTGCTTATTCTTATGCCTGAGTGCTTATTAGGGTTAGTTAAATATCTGTTTTAGCTTATTTGCTTATTTCTTGTTTCATTGTGTTTTGTTAAAGCTAGCAGTACTAACTCAAAGCTAACAGTACTAACTCAAAGCTAGCAGTACTAACTCCAAGTTAGTACTGATAGTTAATACTGTTAGTACTGCTGAGTTTCTCCTGCTTAACTTAGTTTAATTGTTTGCTGAATTTGCTTATTTAGAGTTAGTCTAGCTTATTTGGTTTGTCTTAAGCTTATTTGAGCTTATTTGTGTCTTAGTATAAAAGTTTTTAGTGTTTTTACCATTCCTAGCCTTTATGCCTGCTCTAGCTTATTTTCCTTGCTTATCTTTTCGTGCATTTGCTTATTAGGTTTAGTGCCCAATCATATCCTTGTCAATATTCAACATTGAATATAATTCGTTATTCGATTCTCATTTCAAAGACTCGTTGGGACATCAACTACCGGAAACACTCTATACTACTTCTGTTGTTTCATTGATTTCGTGGATTTTGATCCTTGTTATATATCTATATTTATTTATATATAAAAAGGGTTAAGATCACGCGAGTCAATTTTTGGCGCCGCTGCCTGGGAGGCTGAAAAACGATTATCGTCATGTTTGACAATTTGTGTTTGAATTTGTGAATATTTTCTTTTATAAAAAAATATATACAAAATATTTTTCATTTTCTTTTATTAGTATAATTATCATATAAAAACAAATCAAACAACCAAAAATATAAAAACATTGTCCAAAAAAAAAAATCACAAATGGTTAAAATTACCAAATATTAATTATTCTCAATTGATGGTATTATCATAATAACTTCCGGTCGAACTTGTTGGTCCCAAATCGAACAAAAGATTTAAAAACTGCCATTTGTGTCTCTTTACACGAGTAGTATCTTGAAAGTTAAACAAACTAAAAGTGGGTATAAAGAGGGTTAGTTCGAGGAACTACGACTGTTGAAAGGATGAAATAAGCTTCACGTTATTCCTACTCCTCCGATCACCTGTGCGCTTTATCTTTTTGAGAGCTACGTGAAGTAGTTAGATTATTTGGTTGAAGTTGTACTATCTCATTGCCCGGTAAAATCATGTGAATAAATGGATGAAAAACAAAAAAAATCAGTGTTTATACATTTTCTTTTTATATTTCTATTTTGTGCATGCAGCACTATTCTCAAAGCCGTACACGTCGACACAACAAGTCCGAACAATTTCTGGTTGAATCAACCCAGTCTTGAGAACCGAAAATAATAATTAATCAAGTAAACTTCATTCCTCCCATAGTTACGATGGCCAGATAATCGTTTACTTATGGCGCAATTACTCGAATGCACCCACCTGAGGGTTACGAGGTGCGATCGTTGTTCCCGAAATTACCGCGAAACAACTTTGAGATCAAGCATGGTCTACTGAATCGTATTCAAAACTGCACATTCTTTGGACATGATAAAGAAGACCACATGCTCACATCTAGATATTCAACAAGATCACTTCTACGATGAGTTTCCGAACGTCCGCCGAGTACGTAGGTTAAGCTATGCTTTGTCCCATTTTCCCTCGAGGGGGCCAGGATTGGCTTGAAAAGAACCCCCTCGTTGATTTTACATGGGATGATTTGTTTCGAAATTCATTAAACAATTCTTCCCTCCCTCTAAAACAACAAATCTTTCGAAATGGACTCACGGGATTTCAACAAAATTTGATGGAACCATTTTACGAGGCTGCGGACGATTCAATGGATCTTCTTAGGGGCGTGCCAGCATCATGGGTTTTCTGAATTGCATCACTCGATTACATTTATAATGCCCTAAATTCAATGATCAAGATTTCCATGAACTCCGCTTCTTGCGGGTGGTCGGTAACTTTTTGGGATAAATGCCTCGAGATGCATAAAAATCATCGCGAGCAAGTCCAAAGTTCGTCAAATCATGAAGCAATGCCTATTGTTTCTAAATGTGAGTACGAGCTCTTCTACCCCAGCAGTTTCATCCGATGTTGCTGAGCTGAAGTATGGTTAAAGCATTGATTCTCGATAAGGAAAAAACCACAACCTCCAGTCTGCTACAGTAAAGCTAGGTCGAGCAAGTTGAGTAACTTGCGGGAGTGGTCATTCTTACCAAAATAGTCCAGCCACCGATGCAACATGTATCGTGACAATAATCCAAGAATGTGTGTCACAAGCCGCCGCAGTAGTTAACTACAACAAGGGAAATACCAGTTACCGATCTCAGATGCGTTGCAAAACCAAATTCGACCTCCCGGTTTTCCTCCTATTCAAAACCATCAAAACAACCAAAATCGGGGGATCAATTTCAACCAAAATCGGGGGAACAATTTTAACCAAAATCGGGGTAATAATTTCAATCAAGGACAAGTTTATCAACCCCAGATTAATCAACCCCCGGACTATTTCAAAGCTCCACCTTCACCAAGCGCCAGTATCTATCCAGCACAGCGGCGTGTTACTAAACCCGATCTTGATAATTAGTCACAAGCTACTGACCGGTTATGCAAAATATGCAAAATCAAATGGCAAATATAATGGACCTGATCACCAAATTTGTGAATAGTAATACCGCTTCTACTTCGGGAGGGTTCTCTTCCAAGCAACACATTTCCAACCCGAAAGTGTGATGTGAAAGCATCACTACCGAAGCGGTCTGTTTCTATAATGACCTCAAAATTTCTTCTCTCCTAAGAGACGGAAAATAAAACTCGAGGTGACAAAGGATACGGTGTAACCAGCACCAGAAAACAATCCAACCCTCGGTGATGTGGTCCAGACTAATGGACCAATCTGGTGGAAGCCCGTTGTTGCTTCAAAGACTAAACCAACATTGCCTTATCCTTCAAGGGCCAACAAAGAGAAGCTCCGTGAAAAAGACGATCTTCTAGCTTTAAAATTTATGGAGATTTTTTGGAATCACCATTTACGAGCTATGTTTCGCGGAGCTCTCCTAACATATGCCCCCATTTTGCACAATGTTTAGAAAGCTCCTCAATGACAAGGATAAGATAATTAGTTGCAAAGAACACCGAGTAAACAAAATAATTGCTCGGCGGTTATCCTAAAAAAGTTTCCGAGAAACTTGGAGACCCCGGTGTAGGATTTCTTATACAGTGGACTTTCGCGGGGATGAATGAATGCTTAGACTTGCCGATCTCGGTTGCAAGGCATCAACCTAAATGCCTCTCTCCATTTGGAAGAACTAGTCTCCCAGCTGTGACCAAAACCCGATGGATACTTGAACTTGCGATCCGACGATTTCTACTCCAACCGGCATCGCCGAGGATGTTTTCGTGAAAGTTGGAAACATTCTTCTTCCTGACGATTTTTGTGGTCGTTGATACGTTGCGCATCCTCGGGTTCCCTAATTTCTTAGGAAAAGACCTTCTTGAAGGACGGTTCGTGCCTTGATTAGATGTTTACGGTGAGCAAATGACCTTAGACATGATGACCAACCGTGACTTTCAAAAGTTGGTGATACAAAGACCTTTTCCTACAATTATCATTGAAGTCGGTTAACCGAGTCGATGTTATTGACATTGCTTGTGAAGAATTATGTTCAAGAAGTACTGAATTTCTGAAAGTGGCAATCCCACTTCTACTTCGGACTTATGGTCGATTCTCGCTCTCCTTTTCACTCCCAGGGAGGAAGTTGATTTTCTATGGCAGAGATCAGATGAAATTCTTTAACAATAATGATTCAATACCACAGGTATTGTTGACGGCATCTATGATTTGAGGGAGATACTGTTTACCTTGTGGAATATTAAGTGTGATCAATAGTGACCAATCTCCTTCGTCACCAGTTTTGTGAAATTGAGTGCCTAAAAGGTATAAATCTTCATGTGAAGATCCTCCCGACCTTGAACTCAAAGATACCATCCATCTTGATATGCGTTTTTTTTGGAGGGTGATGACAAATTACACGTCTAATCGCTTTTAAAAACTTGAAAGATGTGGAATAAACTGCTCTGATCAAGGTTTTAACGTCACACAAAATGCCACTAGCTTGGAAGATTTCCTGAGATTAAGGGGGATAGATCCACAGTTTTTCACCATACGATTTTGATGGGGAAAATGCCAAACCATAGTACAACATCGAGAAGAGTTAACCCCAACAATCCATGAGGGTTATTAAGCAAGAAGTTATCATACCTTCTTGGGGTATTTATTTTTCCGGGGTGTTTACCCTATCTCTGACAAGTCCCTGGTAAGCTCCGGTTCATTGTGTCCCTAGAAGGGGGGCATAAACGTGGTAAAAAATGAAAAAATGAGTTAATACCCACCCTAGGTTGGTTACGGGATGGCGAGTTTGCATCGATTACTGAAAAACTCAATTAGATGCAACTCATAAAGACATTTCCCGTTGCATTTATTGGATCAGGAGCTTGACTGATTAGCCAGAAATGAGTTACTATTGCTTTTTGGACGGGATTCTCTGGTACTTTCAGATCGTTGACCCACTTGATAAATGAGAAGACTACCTTCACTGCCTCTTGTACAGGACATCTTGCCTATCGTCGCATGCCCCTTTTGGGTATATGCAATGCACCGGGCACGTTCCAAAGGTGTTTATGGTTGCAAATCTTTCATGATAGATTGAGAAAACTGGGTAGTCTTCTTGGATGATTTCTCAGTTTTGGGATGATTCTTTCTCTCTTGCCTTTCTATTTAGACAAATGCTCCAAAGGTTTTGTGAGGACACAAATCTAGGTGCAATTGGGACACGTGTCACTTATGGTCAAGGAGGAAAGTTCCATGGCCATAAGATTTCTTAAGTCTGGATATGAGGTTAATAAATCAAAAGTTGATGTCATTGCAAATATAACTACTCATCCCCCTACCGTGAAAGGGTATTCGCAGTTTTCTCGGTCACGTACCGGCTGCGCCCCTTCTACGATGATTTATTCAGGATTTTTCCAAAAATCGCCCAGCCTATGACACACCTCCTTGAAAACGAAAACTTTCGTTTATCTTCTCGAAGGAATTTATCCGAAGCATTTGAAACCCTCAAATAAGTGTAACAAGGACCAATTCTAGTTGTCACCGATTGGACTTTCCCTTTGAAATCATGATGTTGATGCAAGTGATTTTGCTGTTGGGGCAGTCCGGGGAACGTAAGACAAAGCACTTTCCCGCGATACACTATGTAGCAAAACTATGACCGAGGGATCAAGCACAATACACTACAACGGAAAAAAGTATTTTTGTTTTTTTTACCCTTTTTTTGCCGTGGTGTATGCTTTTCGAGAAATTCCGGGCCATATCTTGTCTTGTCCAAAAGCATAGTGTTATACGGACTATTTGGCTCTTCAAGTACCTGCTTGCTAAGCCAAGATGGCTAACGCCAAGATTGCTCCGGTTTGGATTTTGTGCTCGAAGAATTTGATGTCGTTATCTGTGATAAAAAAAAGGTAGCAGGAAAATCTCGCAGACGACACCTTTCTAGACTTGAAAATCCCATCAAAGTGAGTCGAGAAAAGGAGATTACGGAACGATTTCCTCTTGAGACATTGGGATGGTTACCTAGTGGTGATGACAATGGCACCATGTTTGCCGATTTTGCAAAACTACCATGAGGGGGAAATTTTGTGATCAAAGGAATGTCGTCCAAACAGATAGAAAAGTTAAGTTTTTCAAAGCCGTCAAAACACTACTTTTGGATGACCCCTTCTTGTTAAGATATGTGTTGACCCAAGTAATTAGGCAATTGTGTTTCGGGGCCAAGAAGCTTTTGGCATTCTTAAAAGCATGCCACAGTGGACCCACGTGGGACACTATGGTGCCCAAAATTACACCGCTAAAAAAGATTTCGATTCAAGTTTCTATTGGCTCACGATTCTACAAGGATGCCCACGACTTGTCACCCGTTGTGACATTTGTAACGTCAATTGCAAATTTCGGAAGTGATGTGATGCCACAAAACTCTATCCAAGTTTGCGAAATCGTTGACATGTGGGGTTATTGATTTTATAGGGCCCATCTCGTCTTCGAGAGGGAAACAAATATATACTTGATAGGTGTTTATTACACTACCATTTTTCGTATTCTTTATTAGCGAGAACCTAAAGGACTAAAACGTTACAAAAATACATTGTATTTGTTGTTTGCATTTGTATTGTGCAAGGAGAAAGGATCTTCAAGAAAAGATCAAACAGAAAGCCAAAAGCAAACAAATCAAGCACGAGTGGAAAGGGCAATAGTCAAAAGTCAGCAAACTGAAGAAAAATACAACTTGAGGGGCTAAAACTCCAAGTCCTAAACGTTGTATTACAAAGTTATAATGAAAGGAGGATCAAACTGCCAACGGGTGCTAGATGAATACATTTAAGTTGTACCAACTTGAGGGGACCAAAGCTGCCTACTTTCCTAAAAGCCTTCTGTCCGGGGCCCAACAAAACCCAGTTACAACAGGCTATGTCGTCCCATATTTTCTCCCTGCAAAAACCATTCTCTCCTAGCCAAAATCCTTTCATCCCACCCTACATTTTCCCCCTAGCTGTTTTAAAAGTCCATGTTGGCAATCCCTCACCATTCCCAAAACATTTTCGATGGCTAAGATTGTTTCAAAAGAAGCACAAAAGGAATTGAAGGCTGGGATTTGCTTTAGACTCTCCTCACACAACAAGCACACTTGTTTTTATCTCTACAAAGAAGCACAAGCTGCAAGTCCAAGACTTCGGCTATAAATAGAGCTTTTTGTAAGCCTTTGAGGCATCTTAGTTTATGTTAGTTTTTAGCTTTTAATCTTAAAAATAATTTAGCTTATTTTCAGTTTGTTTCAAGTCATTTACAGCTTTTACTTTCATCTTTGTAACACTTTCAAGATTAATGCAAGTTTGAAGTTTTTAAAGTCAATATTACAATACCAGTGTTAAGTTTCTCAATCATATTGTTTTGTGTTCAAAAAGTTCTCATCACAGCTTACTCATAGGCTGTTTTCATTAAGTGAAAATAAAAAGTTAAGTAGTTAAGAGAAAATCATAAGTATCACTCTCAAATATACCACAGCTTAGGTTTTGGATGATAGCAGTTCTGGATGGGTTATGGACTTCACTAGCATGTTTTATACAAGCTAAGAGCTTGTAGATTTCTCTGTTTGACCCTGTTTTGAGGCAAGGGTGTTGTAAGTTTTTTTTTCTTTTCCTTATTAGTTCTTAAATTATGCAGAACTGTTTTAAGGCTTTATTTTGCTTATTTGCTAGTGAAAGTGTTTATTTACTTTCTTACTTAGTACTGATAGTTCACTTGTTAAAACTATTAGTTATAAGTTTAATATACTAGTTACTATTGAGCAGTATTAACCTTAAAGCTACAGTACTACTCCAAGTTAGTACTGCTAGTTGTTTTAGAAACAGCACTAACTTAAACTACCAGTACTTTAACATTGGAGTTAGTAATTGTTAGTCTTAATGTTAGTACTGGTTGTTCAAAACTTAGCTTATTCAAGCTTATTATTTCAACTTATTTAGATTTCTTTAGCTTTTGAAAGTAGATTAAGCTATTTTAGTCTCTATATTCAGTAGACTTATTATTTTTTTGTAATATTTTAAGCAGTTTATCAGTTTTAAGTTTTCTAGCTTTGTTATTCTAGTTGCTTATTCATTACGAAGTGCTTATTAAGGTTAGGTACAACTTTGTTTTAGCTTGTATGTTATTTATTAATCATTTAACGTCTTATTAGCCTAGCAGTACTAACCTTAAGCTAACAGTACTAACTTTAGCCTAGCAGTACTAACTCCAAGTTAGTACTGGTAGTTAAAACTGTTAGTACTGTTGTTAGTACTGTTGTGTTTATCTTGTTTAATTTAGCTTAATTGCTTTTTGTATTTGCTTATTTAGAGTTAGTTTAGCTTATTTAACTTGTCTTAAGTTTATTTGAGCTTATTTGTGTCTTAGTTTAAAGTTTTAAAGTATTCTGTCATTCCTAGTTTTGATTCTTGTTCCAGCTTATTCTCTTTGCTATTTTTATGTGCTTTTGCTTATTTTTATCAGTTTTAGTGCCAAATCATTCCTTGTGACATTCAAACACAAATCATCAATCAACTTGCGATTTTCCATTTCAGCCTCGTTGGGACATAACGACCCGGGAACACTCTATACTGCTTCCGGTTTTCTTGATCTCGCGTGATTTCGTCCCTTGTTGTGTATTTATACATGTTTGTATTTGTTTACATATTTGAGGGGTGAGTTCGCGCGTGAACCATGACAATACTCGATTTTTCATTTTTATCCCTACTTTTATCCTATTTTTTCACCGTATTTTGTTGCTATCGTGAATTTTTTTTTGCCCCCCACACTACAATTTCCTGGTTCCGCCACTGCTTAGAGGAAGGCATTCTCAATAAAGGTATGTATTTTTGCAATTAGATGTGTTTTTAAGTGAAGATGGCAAGATGACTTTGTCATTTACGTTTGGTTAGTCGGGTTGGGCGGAACATACACTTTTGTTTCCCATTTTTCTCAATTTCTTTATAAATAAATTACAACGGTAATCTAAATATCTAAATAGTATGATCTTCATCACGTGTATCTAATGTG
>BQNB010120599.1:0-20604 GCA_026074375.1 Tanacetum coccineum | reverse complement strand
TACAAAACTGTTTTTAGGGTTTTAAGTGTGTAATTTTGTATAACTTTTGGGAGACGAACCCTAGTCTTTATAGCAGCTTTGTATGTCATTTTTAGGGCCTCAAAACCTTATTGTACTACCTTCAATCCATGTTTTAATCAAGTGAGGTTATTTATCATTAATCATTCAATATGTCTATGTGTTGTTTGATTGATTTCTTTTATTGCTTTCCTTATAACATGCGAGGCTAAACCCTCCTTTGTATTTACTTATGATTGCATGAAACTTAGGTTGTAGATCCTTTTAATGTTGCTTCTTATTGATGACTATGCGCGTTAAGCTTTAGAACACTAGCCATATGGTTGATCCCTCTTAAGATATTTCACATGCTTTTAATATACTCTTAGGGGCCTTGTAATAGTCTTCGTACTACCTTACTTGTGTGTTGCCTTAACGGAATATTAAATAGACGGCGGGTTCGTGTAATATGTTCATGACCTAGGAAATACTTACACAGATCATCACAAGTGTGACAAAGCAACAGATCTAAGAGAAGCAATCTGAGGAGTAGTGCATGATTAGGTAAATACATTTGTTTATCATAAACTTATCACCAGTAGTTTAGATTATAATTAGTTTAGTTATTAGTTAAACAAATCAACCTGTCAAACCATTGATTTACCTGCTTTCTATAAAAAAAATACAAAAAAAAATCTTCCCTCAACTCCTTAGAATTCTGTTAGACTGTGATCAAGCCTTCCCAGCCTATTCCCCTAGAAAACGATAACAACCCCCGAGTCTTGCTTATACTACACTACAACGATTAGGTACACTGCCTAGGGAGTTATAAGACTTCTTGCTGAAGTCATTTACGACCTCCACATCAATTTATAAAATTATAAAATATATTTTTCGTCTTTCAATCGTTTATTAAAATAATAATATTTTATTATCTCGTCTTTTTTCGGATTTCTAAGAAAGTAGTTTTTAGTAAAAATATTCTAAGTATAATATTTTTATAAAATTTTGGCATGACCCGTTCGTTTATAAAACGTTTTCCAAGGTTTCAAACCTCATTTTCAAACACTTTCCTCAAATTAACAATTTCTGGCAAAATGCCAAAATCTACGTTTTCGTGGCGTTTTATCAAAACATATTTTCCAAACAACTATTCTAACCCCTTTAACTTAACAAAGTACAAATCGATCAAAAATATGTTTCAACGCTCAAAATCACTAATTTTTCACTTATTGGGCCTTAAGGCCCAATAGTAGTCCAAAACCGTATCACTTAGTTCTAAAACTCAAATTCGTATGAAATACCGATTTAAACACACATTAGAAGTAAATAGAATATAAGCCAAATGAAAAGTCCAAAAAATAAGCCGAAGCTTATTGGGCTTCTAGTTTGGAACGTGGCCTATATAAGCCCAAACAAACCTTTCCGAAAATATACCAAGTCCGAAATTGAACCGTGAGTTATAAATATGTAAATGAGTATTTCTGGTATTCAAATAAGCCAACTAGTAAGTCGTGAAAATAATCCGAACCACAAAAAGGTCCACAATAAGCCGCGGTTTATTAGGCCTTTTTGGGCTGTGGGTTTATAAGCCCAAAATCAAATGTATCTAGCTTATTAATAAGCTAATAAGCTATATGCTATTTTTTGTTCTTGAAATAAGCTACCAAAATAAGCTATAAAAATATGACAAAAGAGGTAAATAACAAAACCACTTTCCTTGTAATTTTTTAAAAAATCGGAACCAAATAAACCCTTAATAAGCTATAATAAGCTTTTTGAATGCTTATTTTTTAAGTTAAATGATAAATAAGCTATTTAGTGAATATATGTTATTCAACCATCACCACCAAAATATAAAAATGATCTTTCCTTGTGTCCTTTTTCCCTAGTTCGAACCAAACAACACCCATAATATTTATTTGTAAACTTTTATTTCGATTTTTAGAAAATAACTTGTACAACTAACATCTATGCATCATTAGGCATTCAAAAGTACAAAAATATTCAAAAGAATGATGACTTACAAAGAGGGTTTTGAAAATGAGATTAACATGAAACCAACAACCCAAACGTTGTTTTTATATACCTACGTCTATAAGAATCATCCTGGAAACGCTTAAATCTTCATGTTCTTGATTAAAGTTGGAAAATTTATGTGATTGTGTGTGTGTAGTTTTTAAACGATAGAGAGAAAGAGAATAGAGGAAAGAAAGATTTTTGTTTGTGTTTTTTTTGACAACTATGTGTATTTTGAAAACAAAATAGGACAAATGAGGTGCATGACTGAGACACACTTGCTAAAATTAAGCCACCTTGTTCCCTTGTGGGAGTTTGAACGTCCAAGGCATCTTAGGGGGTTCCTAAGTTATGTTTTGCCTCTTGTCAGGTTAACTAACGATCATAGCTCGATTTAAAACGTGACCCGAAAGTTTTTGTGTTGTTTAACGAATGCAATAATATGTTTACTTAAACTTTGAATATTCACACCATAGGTTTTATAGTTAAATTATTTTAGATTAAGTATAAACCATCTATGGACGTGCCGGACACGTCGTTTGACATTTTAAGCCGTTTGCGGGACAAACCTCCTGGAACTTGATCAAATAGAGATATAAGCATTTACATGAAATGATTCTAATAATAAAAGAACTATAAAATGCTTAACATAGAATTTGACTACCGTTTACACGGTCACTGATCCTGCCGGATACAGTAGAAGTCAATAAAATTAAGAATAGGATAGAACATCCAAAAATTTATGTTTTATGCAAACGTTATTATGAAATATGAAATAACTTAATAAAATAAGTTTATTAGAATAATCTAAGGTATTTAGACGTGATTTGACTTATTGTCGTGTCGGTACGTGCTGCGTGACATTTTTCGTTGTGCGCAAAAAAGATTCCCGATAAGTGATTGTATGCGACCGTAGTCGTTTAGAAAATCAAAATTCGAATCAAAAGTGATTCATTCCTAGAGAAATTTTATATCTGACAGTCGGATAAACCATAACTGTTTAGCGAAAATAGAAGTCAACAAAAGTCAACTGTGAGCTTTTGCCATAGAATTTTAATGAAATCGTAGTTTGTAGATATGCAGTCATGGTATTTTAGAATACTATGACCTAGTAAAAATCATCGGTTGTCACAGTCTAACTCTCTTAAAAGAATTTTGTCTTGAAATTCAACTCGAGTCATCAAGTATTGTGGTGTAGGATGAAGTATAGGTGCTTAGCATGATGTACTGACTTCCTTTGTTTCACTCAGTTTCTCAAAATGAGGTTTCTCTGAATTCTCTAAGGACTTAGTTCTAAATGCTGGCTTGAATATCCTTCAAAAGTGTCAGAGGTTCTCGCCAAAAGGCGTTGTGGATTTTCCATTGTTTTACAGTTTGTTAGCTTTCCTGGGTGTCTAAAATGTGAGATTTTAGGTCGGGTGTTCGTAAACGACCCATTATGTGATGTGCCAGTGCGATGTTCTAAGTGTTTCTGCAGTGTCTTGCCCTCGGGTGTCTAGTCGATTCAATTAGATCTGTAGGAAATAATTATTCGTCACATCACAACCTATGTTTTGTTTTATCAGTCATTATCTTACGTTCTCTCATCATGGTATGTCTAGGCTCTTTCTGGTCAAACCATTTGTTTGTCTCCTCTTGTTCGCATAGTGTTGAGTAATCTAACTACCAGAATCGTGTGGATAAGAAATCATATGTCTAGGTAACATTGATTAAGTGTCTTAAAACTTAGTTTATTGGATATGAATGTGTCATTTTACAAAAAGAATAGAGTTGTGTAGGTGTGAGACATGGCAACTTAAACACTCTTCAAGCCTCGCTTTCTTATGGTCATTAGTCTTTCTAAGGTGGTATCTGTGATTTAAGTTGAAAACTACTAAGCAATTCTAACCATCCATATGGTTTGTTGATAGAAATAATGCCTAAAAATATTGTTAATATTTTTTTTTATTTCTCTACGTTTTGATAATCACAAAATGTAAAAACAATTAATGAAAAATTAAATGTAAACAAGTAATTAGTAGTAAATTTTCATTTCGAAAATTTAATCACTTAAAGGTGTGAATAAACAAATGCTTAATCTATTTTATGATCAAAGGATTTTTTATTTTAAACCTCAAACTTTTTTTAAAAATGTCACAAACATTTTTATATCTTTTACAAAAACATTTTTAGAATTAAAAGAAATGTTTTATTCAAATAAATATTTTGAATTCAAATTTTCTACCCAAAAATGGCTAAAAATGTTTCAGAAAACACCTCCCCCAGAAAAGACAAAAAAGGGAGCGTCTGGGCTAGGCGGCCCCTTAATTTTAAGGGGACCGACACCTAATTAAAGGGACTGCCCAGACAAAAATCTAGCTCAGCTAGCCTATAAATACTGGACTATTCCCCACTGATTTTCTCACCTTTTGCATACACTTTCTTTCTGTCTAAATCAATTAACTAACTGCTTTCTTTCTTTTGATCATTTAATCATAAAGCTTTGTTTCCAAGTGATCCAAGCTTAATTCCTCAAGTGCAAGAGAAGAATACTTCTTATCATCAAGTCAAGAAGTGTTATAGTTTAGTTGGTGTTATTGTAAAGTTGTGTTAGATCTTGTAAATCATTTGTGTATATTGTGAAGGTGTGTATCGTAGTTGTGTATATTAAGTAGATTGTGGTGATTATTATAAGTATAGTTAGATCAGGGTGATCTTTGTAAGTTTATGGGTTAGATTAGGAGTTATCGTAGTAGTACTTGGTTTGTGAAGAGAAGAGAAGTTGTGAAGTAAAGATAAGTAGTGAAGCGAAGACAAGTCGTGAAGTGAAGCAAAGTTGTGAGTTGTTGTGAAGTAGTGTGGTTAGTCGTGATAGATTGGTTCTAGCTAGGATTAGAACTCGACATTTCGCTTAGTGTCAAAAATGGTGTAAGCAAAGTCGTGTACGGTTTTCTCCGCCTAAAGGGAGTTTGTTGACATAGTGAAGAGAACTCTCGAGTTTGGTGCTCGGGAAGTAGAGTAGGGCGAAGAGGTACTTCGTTACCGAACCACTATAAATCCTTGTGTTGTGGTTTGATCTTTCTAACTCTTATCTCTTGTCTTTCTTATTTACTTACTTGCATTGTTTAAATTGTGCACATATTGATATCACATAAAATCGAATACTAAAGTTTTTTATCAAAACAAAACATAACATAAAGTTAAAAAGCGTAACTATTCAACCCCCCCCCCCTTCTAGTTTTCCACAATTGTAATCAAACTAACGTCAAACAAGGATTATTAAATAAACAGTATTTAAAAACTTGAATCGATCCATAGAATCAGAAAAAATATTTAGAAGGCAATCTATGCAAAGAGACTAACCACTTTTAAAAGTGAGGGATTTTTATTTATTAGAAAAATTTATTCAAAACTTAGTGAAATCAAAAAGGATCTGATCTTTTGGTATGTATTACCTATGTATTTTCCTCCTAGTCAAACTCAAACTTGAAACTAATAAGGATATATTGTACCATTGATAAAACAAAAACGATGATCTTAAAAAGGAAACTTGCTAAAAATAATGAAAGCTAAAATGTATTTTTATAATGCTTACCACGTAAAAAATAAAGATTTTTTATGTGGTAAACCGCAAAAAAATTAGAATACTTATTAATCAATCACCAAGGTAAAAGTCAAGTCAAAGAAAATAATATAAATCTTCTGTTCAAAATACTGAAACCATGTTGTTAAATACCGATCACTATCTTAGGATCTTATGATTTTACGATACTGCAAAGCAAAAACGATCCCGATCTTATATAGGATCTTTGAAAGCTTAAGATCTTATAGGATCCCGCTCTTGATCATATGATCTGTGATGGATTTATTTATTGGAAAAATAGATTCGAAACTTATGTGAAATTAAAAGATCTAGATCTTTGGCATGTTATTACCTATCATCCCGAAACTAAAAAGGATAAAATTGTACCATTTGAAAAACAAAACGATGATCTTAAAAAGAAACTTGCTAAAAATAATGAAGCTAAAATGGTAATTTATAATGTTTTACCACGTAAAGAATATGAAAGAATTTTTATGTGTAAAACCGCAAAAGAAAATTGGGATACTTTATTAATCACTTACCAAGGTAATAGTCAAGTCAAAGATAATAAAATAGATCTTCTTGTTCAACAATATGAACAATTTACGATTTCAGAAGAGGAATTGATAGATAATGCTTTTGCTAGATTTAATACTATTATTACTAGTCTAAAAGCACTTGATGAAGGTTTTTCTAGTAAGAATTATGTTAGGAAATTTCTTAGGGCGCTTCATCCTAAATGGCGTACAAAGGTTATGGCTATTGAAGAATCAAAAGATTTAACATCTCTATCATTTGATGAACTCATTGGAAACTTAAAAGTTTATGAAGTAATAATTAAGAATGATTCCGAAATGGTCAAAGGCAAAAGAAAACAAAATAGATCTCTTGCCTTAGAAGCCAAAAAGGAATCAAGTGATGAAGATTGTTCGACTTTCGATAGTGAAGACGAAGAATACGCCATGGCCGTGAGATACTTCAAGAAATTTTTTAAAAGACGAGAAAGATCCATAAGACAACCACATGATGAAAGAAAGTCATCTCAAAGAAATAAAAACGACAAAAATGGCAAAGGCGAATGAAAATGTTTCAAATGTGGAGATCCAAATCATCTCATCGGAGAGTGTCCAAAACTATCAAGAAACTACAATCAAAGTGCCTTCGTTGGTGGATCATGGAGTGATAGCGACGAAGATGAAAAAGAAAGGACAAAGGACGAAAAATGTCTTATGGCTGAAACATCTAATGAGATACTTTCTGAAACCGAATTCTTTAGTGATGATCATTCATCGTTAGACGAAAAAGACTTAGATAGTGAATATAATCGGCTATGAAAAGTAGGTCTAAAAGTCATGGCTAAAAATAAATCTCTAAAACAAATTAAAAATCGGTTAGAAAATGAAGTACTGGACCTAAAAAATAATCTATCTAAATTAGAAAAAGGTAAAGAGGTAAATGAAGAATATAAATATGTTAAGATCTTAGATTTGAAAATGAAAAGCTTAAGGAAGAAATTTCTAAGCTAAAACAATTTAATAATATTAGTAAGTCGCTTGAGAAAATGTTAAATCTTCAAAAACCTTTCGGAGATAAATCCGGCCTAGGATTTAATTTTACCAAAGGATCAACTAGTGAGTCTAAACAAGTAAATTTTGTAAAGTCACAAGTGGTAGAGTCTAAAGAAAAAATAGTAGAATCAAACTCAAACCAAAGACCAAAATTTATACTTTTAAACAATACTAAAATACCCATTGCAAGCGATGACGAAGTAAAACATTTTTATAAACCTTCTTTAAAACCCGGAGTTGGATTTACTAAGCCTAAGACAAGATCTAAGATTCCTCCTCCAAAAAGAACTAATAACTCTCACCATTGGTCTAAAACACCACAACCTAAGAGAGATTAAGGTAGACAAAATTACTCTAATAATAATAATCACTCTATGTGGACTTATTCACAAAAACCAAACTTCTTTTCGTGGAGAATATGCCCACCTTATATGTATCCGAATCAAATGCAACATATACAAAACATGTCCGAAACTAACAATTTTGGACCCATGAGAAATTAGGGTCCAAGTGGTTGAGTCATTACAACATTTTATTGGAGTTGTTCATGAACGTTTATTGGAATCCGACGAGTGAATACATTCTTAAAATCTTACGACGGATTTACCAAATGATTTCTCCTTCAACACATACTCACTTGAAGATATTAAAGAAAACCCAACATGGGCAAAGGTATGTCTTCTTTCCAACTCTTTAGATTTTAGATTATGTGTTAGATGCTAAATGATCATATATTATCATGTTACATATAGTATATGCTAATCAAATAAGTTATAGCTAATAGAATATATCTTAAGCTTGTAGAGATAGTGTAGTCACTAGAAATTCCATTTGTTGATTTTCTAGAATTAAGAGAGGTTGTTCATTATGAACTCATCTCTCACGTAGTTGAATTAAGATTCTCTACGTACCTTTATAAAATAGAAATCTTCTATGTCCACTAGTAGCGAACTCACGTAGATGAAGAAAAGTGAGTTAGTGGGAAATTATTAACATAGAAGTAAGATTAGTTTTTTTATCTTACGCCGGAAAGGCATGACATCAAAACACTATGGATGAAACAAACTCTCTTCGACTATGACGCCCGCCTCATCTACACGTCTACAATAAACTACGTCTATCGAAATCCTCTCATGAAGCTTTAACTTCATTTAATTATTCTATCGTCATATATTTATCATCTCTTAAAAATTCTAAATTGTGACAATTAATTATTTCATCCGAGATAATTAATTTACTCAATTGACAAGAAGTTAATTGAAAACGTCACTAAATCCTCGTTAAATCTTCTCTCGGCTTGACAACTAGATTATTTCATTCGAAGTAATCAAAGTATTTTTAATTAACGAAAAGGTCATTAAAACGTCAATGAAATTTCTTCAATCATCTCTAAACCATCTCACGATCCAAAAATCTTGACAACTTAATTATTTCATTAGAAATTAATTAAGTTTAATTAACTTAACGAAAAGTTAATTAAAAGTGTCAAGTATTCTTCTATCGTCTTCAACCTCATTTCTTCGACGACTATAATATATAAAATAATATTACTAGTACCTCCTGACGTATTTTGATAATTGTATATTTATAAAACTAGTCAAAATCAAAAAACAATTTTTTTTCTCAGATAGGCGGCCCCCTTAAAATGAAGGGGACCGGTCGTGTTAAAGTGGGCGGCCCCTTATATTTAAGGGGACCGGCCATTAATTTCGCCAAACAATTTTCATGCAAACACAACACCCAAACACTCATTTTCGTTCTTATCTCCTTCCCCTGTTACGTATGACGAGAACCAACACCAAAAAACCTCAAAGTTCAAACTTCAAACATCATTCGATCAAAAATTCGCAAGGGGGCACAACACCAATTGGTACAAGGATTAACAATCTCTATTGTAAGATTTCTTATACTTTTCTTTTTCAATTTCATCCAATTTTGCTCTTAATCAACATTGGGCATTTTTCTTAATTTTTGTATCTTTTATATTTTTATGATTGGGTCTAGGAAATTCCTAACTACAATGATTCCCGTAGTCATAGGAATTCAAAAAATTTCTATTGAATTGAGTCACAAATTTTTTTTGGTTTCGAAAAATTATAAAAATATATACATTTTTTTTGAAATTTTCTTTTAAATTTTCAAAACAAATTCTATACATTGTTGATTAATGCAAAAAACACGTTAAACTAATTATGCATTCCTAAATGCATACTTTTTGAATTGATGGATAAAGTTTATAAAAATAAAGGGGTGTTTGGTTCGTTTCTTAGGATCGATTTTTAGAGTCGAAATGACCATCACTATAGTTTTGTCACTTGTATAAACACATAACTAACTTGTATAAGTCATCAAGATATACAATTCATATATATATATTTTGATACATTTTATAAAAAGTATAAAATATAGGGGCGTTTGGTTTAACGTTTTAAAACATAAAGTTAAGTCAAAACCAAACCCATTTTTACTCACGTCAAGTCATACGTAATGAACTTACTTTGGTCGGCAAAATATACAACTTAACGTATATCTTTCGACAATCTTAGTCAAGTCTCATGTTGATAAATGAGCGTTTGGATCTTTTTACTAAAGATTTAATCAAAACAATCCATTCCCTTCTTATTAATTCACAATACTTGACAAGATTATACTAGATGTCGAAATATATAAGTCAATATATATTTTTCGAGATTCTAGATTGAGTCAAAAATAAATTAATGAAAATATGGATTACTTCATAGGTTTTTATTTTTTAGAGTCGAAGTAATCCTTGTCCTGCATTTGTTATTTTTCAAAACTTTATTTTTTTTGTAGCATTTTATTTTGTTTTTATCTTGCTTAGGTGATAATAATGCCTCGAGCAACCATTGGTGACACCTCTCTTACCCGTTCTTACATTCCCAAAGTATCCCAAACAGCCGATATCTCTCATTCTATTGCTCACTTCTACAAAGCTATCAAAAATCGATGCATTCATGAGGGTAGAGTTGTTGATCAACTTTACTACACATCTGATCACATCGATCGATGTTTCTCTAACATACGTCTCAATTGTCTCTATGAAATTAATGAGCCAATTATCCCTTGTTTTGTTCTGGACTTTTATAGTCAAGTCACTCTTCAAATAGATGACTATGGAGTCATTCTTATCTCCTTCATGATTCAAAACGAATTCATCACTCTCTCTTTCTCTCCAACAATTTGGTCAAATTCTTAGAATTCTATTCAATGGCCAAGCCGTCTTCATAAATGAATGGGATCTTGGTTCTCTTGCATACTCACAAGAAACCGAAGGACCATATATAATGATACCTTCTACTCCTGAAGAAATTCATCAATTTTTCAATTCGATCGTCTATTGTTGGACTAACCGCACCATCAAAATCAAAAACGTCATTCTTTTACCAAATCAAGTTCTAACTAAAGAGCTTAGACGTGATTTGAAGAGATGGAACGAACTCATTTATGAAAATGTGTTTGGATTAGGAGGACACCGGGACCATCTCCCGGCTTGCCTTGCTCATATATTAATATTGTATTCTCTGCCTGAGAAACAAACTCATATTCTTGCCTATTTCTGTGTCAAAAGAATTAAAAGAGCCTCACTCAGAGCAATCTAAAGCCATCATTCCTTATGGTATGTTCTTGATACATCTATTTTGACATGTTATGGAACATTACCCTTATCTTGACAATGGCATTTATAATATCGTTGATCATGTCATGCGTCCACTCGCTCTAAAACAAACCCGTCGACCCCAAAATGATTGTGGAAAAGCCCGTCACTCCGTCTCATCAACCTCCGCCTATCATTACCATGGTTCATCATCTCGCCAAGAAGACGGTGATGAGGATGATGGTGCTTCTCGTGCTAGTACCCCATCTTACCTACTCACCTTACCTAATAAACTCCGCGTATTGAAACCACTCAATTACCAACGATTACGAAACTCCCTCTCTTTCTGAAACAAAATGTGATCTTCTCTTCGAGCGACATTAAACCGGTTGCTCAATCAAACACCAAGAATTTAAGAGGTTAGAGGTGGATTCAAGTCATTTGGCAAGGCATTGCGAGGAGTCTTTGGCAAGAAAAAGAAGTGAAGATGTTGTGTAATGACTAGCGTGGTAGAATAATTGGTTTAGAACCTTGTGTGAACTTATGTCTATGTTTGTGTTTATGTTTAATTAATTATGTAATGACAACCCGACTTAGTCGGAAGAACTTGAATTTGTTTAAGCTTGCTTAGAATCTCTAATTATTATATGTTATTAGTGTGCTCTTAATGATTGTTCTTATCTCATATATTTTTTTTGCATGCATGTATGATATACTTGTTTCTATGAATATATATGTTCACATGGGACTTGCTGCAAATTGACCACCAAAACACAACCTTTCTTACAAAATTTTTACAAAAATCAAATTTTTGGTCATCTAGAAATCATCAAGTAGGCGGCCCCCTTAATTCATAAGGGCGTTATAAATAAGGGGATCGGCCCCTAATTAAGGGAACCGGCCACCTAGATCACGGATTTTACTGTTTCTTTCTCCTTTTTGACTCCCTTTTACTAGCCCTCAGCTATACTTATCACCAGATTGCCTTTGGAAAGATTTTGAAAATTTTTAACTAAGTACAAACCTTCCATTTACAAAACAATATCTTACAATAAATTTACCTCCAAATGCATACCACAATCATCATCTTTTAATCCATTTCATCACCTAAAACCTCTATGGCGTCCACTAGAACTTCCATTTCCAAAGCCTCCAAAAGACCAAAAATAAACTTGATTCCACTAAAACAATTGTTTATGAATTTAACTCATGATGACACCAAAACCCCATCACCCAAACATCAACTCTCATCACCTAGTGCTCCAAATGTACCCTCTAAGAAACTTGGAACTCAAAGATTTTCTTTCATCCTCCTTGAACTACATACCACAATTCACAATCTCATCCACATCACCATCACCTAATGGTTACTTAAACCCACCAACATCCCTTCCTCCAAGAGTTTCTTCACCACCTCCAACTAATGAAAATGCATCAATGAACATCACTTTTACTCTTTCACCAATTACCCCACTTGATGTCTAATTTAACTCTCCATCACCTTCTCCACCTATATTTGGTCATCCCATCCCTTGGAACCTTCTTGAGGCACATGGAGATTCATGTTTGTGTTGCATTCACAATCGTACTCTCATCTTTGGATTGAGAGATGAACTCCAATACATGTTCTCCTACATTGAACACATGCTTTCACAACCTCTCTTTTCCAACACTCCACCACCATCAATCTCTCCAAACTAAACATACTCTATGTTTAGTTACTCATTTTCAAATAATTGTCAACTAAACCTTTTGCAAGCAAGTCCTATGGAATTCTAGTAATATTAGGACATTTGTAATTTAACTTTTATGTGTAGTAATATGCTTCAAGCATATAATTTTTATTTCATGTATGCAAGATTGTGTTTTACACACAATTCTTTATGTTAAGTGAATGATTTTAGTATTATGTTATCAAGTATGTTATTACTTGCATCTATAATTCATGTATGCATGATTGTGTTTTCTACACAATTCTTATGTTCAATAAATAGTTTGTAGTTTTATACATACATATGTATATATGTATATATATATATATATATATATATATATATTAATATATATACGGTTATTATATATTATAGATATATATTTTGCACTTGATTATCTTTATTGCTTTTGTTGAATAACTCATATCAACATATTCTAGTATTTTTCCTATTTCTTTGCTATATGTTAGAAATTGTTCTCTTGTCCTTCTAACTTATTTTTGTAGCAAAGTTACCATAGCTCGATTCCTTGGTGCACTCGTAACGGGGGGGTATCATCCAAGGGGGTAGCCTCTTATTCCGGTCGGGTTTACTTATCATTCAACGACGAAGCCGTTTTGTTCTCAAAATAAGGTGAGAATGAAATGGAAATAAAACTACACGAGTTACTTGTTTAAAAATAATTTTACATTTAATGAGTTTAGATTTTGTAATCATCAAAAAGGGGGAGATTGTTGATAGAAATAATGCCTAAAAACATTGTTAATATTTTTCGATCTCTCTACGTTTTGATAATCAGAAAATGTAAAAACAATTAATGAAAAATTAAATGTAAACAAGTAATTAGTAGTAAATTTTCATTTCGAAAATTTAATCACTTAAAGGTATGAATAAACAAATGCTTAATGTATTTTATGATCAAAGGATTTTTTATTTTAAACCTCACACTTTTTATAAAAATGTCACAAACATTTTTATATCTTTTACAAAAACATTTTTAGAATTAAAAGAAATGTTTTATTCAAATAAATATTTTGAATTCAAATTTTCTACCTAAAAACGGCTAGAAATGTTCCAGAAAACACCTCCCTCAAAAAAGAAAAAAAAGGAGCGTCTGGGCTAGGGGCCCTTAATTTTTAGGGGGACCGACACCCTATTTAGGGACAGCCCAGAACAAAAATCCAGACCTCTAGGTTGGCCTTTAAATATGGACTATTTTCCCCAATGTTTTTCTACACCTTTGCACTACTTTCTTGTCTGTTCTAAATCAGTTTATATACTTAGTTCTTTCCTTTGTCATATAATCCATAAAGCTTTGTTTACAAGTGATCCAAAAGCTTAATTCACTCAAATGCAAGTGCAAGAAAAGAATACTTCTTATCATCAAGTCAAGAAGTGTTATAGTTTAGTTGGTGTTGTTGTAAAGTTGTGTAAATCATTTATGTATATTGTTGAAGGTCGTGTGTATCATTGTTGTTGTTTATGAGTAGATTGTAGTACTTATTGTAAGTATAGTTAGATCGGGGTGATCTTAATAAGTAGTGTTAGATTGGTGCGATCGTGGTAGTGTCTTGGTTGTGAAGAGTAAAGAAGTTATGAAGTAAAGACAAGTAGTGAAGCAAAGAGAAGTTGTGAAGTGAAGCAAAGTTATGAGTTGTAGTGAAGTGGTGTGATTAGCATACAAGAGTTGTGATAGATTGGTTCTAGCTAGGAGTGTGTGTGTGTGTGTGACATCATCACTTAGTGTCAGGAAATTAGTGTAAGCAACGTTGGTGTACGCGTTTCTCTCGCCTAAGGGAGTTGTGTTGTCATAGTGAAGAGAAATCTCTGAGTTTGGTTTTGCTTTTCGGGAGGAGTAGAGTAGGGCGCGGAGAGTGTGCTTCTCGTTTACGAAACCACTATACAATAGTGTGTTGTGGTTTGATCTTTCTAACTCTTATATCTTGTCTTTAATATTTACTTATTTACTTACTTGCATTGTTCAAATTGTGCACATATTGATATCACATAAAATCGAATCTAAGTTTTTATAAATAACTATATCTTTAGTGAATTTACGGCGTTATTTTCAAACTTCCCTTCTAGTTTTCCACATGGTTCTACGACAGATTTTCCTTTTGGTTTCCAAAGGTTCTTTTCAGAAGTTTTCTCGAGTTCTTCTATACCTCGAACAGAAGCATCAAGCGATCGGATGTCATCTAACAATGCTCCCTATTGTATGTTGGTTTTTGTTTTTGAGAGTCGTACGAAAAGGAGTGGAAATGAAACCGGTGTAGAGATTTGTGGGGAGAAGTGTTAAACTTATAGATTAAGTGGCAAGTCCTATCATAAGAGTGTATAGATAGATGGTATCCATAAGTGTAAATGAGACAAACCATGTAAAAAAGAACTACTGAAGTCTATTCGCATAAGATTTCCTACTACTAAGAAAACTGTAACTTCAAAATGAGTCTACTCTATTAGAATCAGCAATTGTTATCCTTTCTTATTGTAAGGAACTAAAGCTTGTACTTAGAATTCGATGGAGGTCAATTTCATCATAAAGAATTAGAAGTTGAATCATAACTCAATGTTGTGGTCATATCTTATGTGGCATAGTCAAAGACTACTAGAAGTTGAAATCATGGCGCTTCTATCTAAGCTTATCCTACTAAGTGAAAAGGAGTGTTAGTCTAAAGTAATTATCAAGCGGCTATATGGGCAAAGGTAAGCTCCCCCGCACTTGAGCCAAATTATCATTATCATTAAGTTAAGTAACAACTTTGAATCTAACTTAACTCCACAACTCAATCAAACAAGAACTGTTATAAAATTTCGCTAAACCTTAAGTTGTTATTACAAACTTAATGTTTCTGAAAAGCCTGCTCAATTTTTTTGTGTTCGCTCAAAACAAATGAATGGTCATCTATAACTTAGATTGATGAGATTTGCATAGAAGGTTAGGGGTACAGTCAAGTTAAGTGACTCGTTCAGAGGGAATTTGGTAAAGACTTAAAATAGAGTGCTAGTTGCAGAATTTGTAGATGGAGAGCAATTTGTTACTGAAGAAATCAATGAAGAAGGGTATCATTGGCCAAATATCCAGGTAAGAACTACATAAGATGTAAAGATTATTAGTGTTGCATCTTTGAATAGAGGAGCGCTCGCCGTATATGGTGATTAAAGAAATGATAATATGAAGGTTTCTCAAATGCGAAGAAGGTTGTTCTATGGCAATTGAAATAATTGCGAAGGAATATCAAATTCATAGTATGAGGTTGGTAGTTGTAGTCTTGAACCGAAATTAGGGAGATGATATTTGTATGGTAGACAGTGTTTTATTCGTACAGACTACAAGAGTCTTATGTACATGTTTCGTAAGAAGGTTCTCATATCAAGTCGAGTAGTGGGAGCGAGGTTAGTAGAGGTTCAGTCGATGGTGTACTTTATTGTCAAGAGATGTTAAACTTAGTTGCTTGGCGTCGTATCGAGAATGAAGGTAGGGACTCTAATTAGAGTTTGAACAATATGGGACGAACATTGTTATTGATCCCATAGTTTGATATAATAAAGATTTTCAGAACAACAAACTTTGTGTGAAAACAAACATCAAGGAGGAACGTGTAGTCAGGCGTATGAGGAGTTGAAGATGATGATCTATAAATCAAAGTTCCTAAGGGTAAAAATCTGGTGTCAATGACTTGGAGCGTTTGAAAACTTTCGTAAATAATCAAAGGTCTTTGGTTCATTTGTAATGGTCGATTAGTGTGTAGACATAGTGCGTGTCTCTTCTCAGAGACGTGGTTTTAAAATTCGTTAATGACGTTTACTTGAGTAAACCCTTATGAAATTTCGACCATAAAAGTAGTTTGGAGCAAAATTGTTTGAAGTTTTTGTTTATTACAGTCTTTGTGAAAAGATGTTTGTAACAAATTGTGTACTCACTAAGCGATTCTTCGTATGTAGTCTAGATTATGATCTTTCTGGAAAATTGGTCGTATTTATTAGTGGAACATGTGTTCAAAACAATCTTATATTTAAAACCATCAGTTCCATAGAAAATTCCAAAATTTTTTGTACTTCGTTAAGTTTGTATGAAAAAGTTTCATTTGTATAAAAAATTTGACGGAGTGACCTTTGGGGTATTCATACTAGTTACCATCTCCCGATACATGCAACTAGGGCAGGCATTGGTATTACGGTTGAATGTGATGGAACTCAGTCTAAGGTAATCACTCTCTCAAGACTCCTAGTTGTTATGTGTGTGTGTGTGTGTGTGTGTGTGTGTGTGTGTGTGAATGACAAGGTCACTAATTGGATTACGCAATCTGTGGTTATTTTTTAGTTGTAGTCTAAGAGATATAATTCCTACTCATTGGTCTTAGAATGAGGTGTAATTAATTTGCCATAAAGGTTGTGGAGTGGGGAGCAGGGTGCATTTTGTTGTGATTAAATGTGACGTTTAATAGTACAAACTGGCAACATGAGTAGTGTGTACCAGATTTGTATGTAAACGAATAGTATTTTGAAATAGTGTTTCTCAAAAATAGTGTACCCTAAATAGTATATCCAAAATGATATATCTAAAATAATGTGTGCCATCCGACAACTCAAAGTTGGGGATGTATCCAAAATAATGTTTAGTATCGTATTCAAAATAGCAAATACTAGTATAGGCCTGCTTGTATATCAGTAAGCAGTAGCAAAGTATAAGTACGAATGGCGACATATAGAGCATTGTAAGGCAAGCATGTCAGCCAAGTATAAGCAATATAGATCATGTAGTAGTATGAGTTTAGAACATGTAAAGCTGCAATAGCAGCACTGAAACACATATATGAATAGTGTATGTCAAGTAAAGTTAGGCTACACCATACGCAGTAACAATCATAAGACAATCACATAACACATAACACCTAGAACATGTATGTACACATACAGTCGATGTGATTTCAGGTGATCTTAGAGTTTTGTGCCCCCACCTCTAACATAACTTAAGAGAACTACCCCTATCATTTCGTAATCCTTCGTAAATTAGGCATAGTTGATCAGATTATGCATAGTTTAAAAAGAACTATGAAATGCTCAAGCTAGTAAACTTTCGTCATGTTTGAGGTTTTATGAAAACTTTTGTTTAGTTATAGTTGCGTTTTTATTTTTGAAAAATAGGCATTCTCTATAACCTTGGCTCTGAATACCAATCTGTCACACCCGGATAGCGGCAGAAACACGAGGCGCGATGTTTTGATTACATTGCACAAGATACAAGATATACCATGATTCATCACAAGAAAATTTAGTTTACATTGTTACATTGATGCGGTCTTGAAAATAAGGTACACATGTCTTTAGGAAAACATCTTAGTCAATGATAATACTTGAACTCCATTTACCTTCTGTTCAAAAGCTGATCACACCTGAAAATGATACTCTAAAAGGGTCAACATAAAGTTGGTGAGCTCATAGGTTTAGATGTAAACCCAGTTGTTGTGGCAATGTTTTAAGTAGTGAACAATTATGCAATATGAAAACAGAATGCGTGCATCTGATTTAGACTTCCAACATAGCGATCCCATTCTCTCATATTGTTTGATTTCCACATAGCAAACACATGCTATTATAGTGTTTGAATTTAATTCATAGCATATCAATGATACCAACCATTCACAATGGTCTAAGCGCTTATACTCCTCTACACCTAAAGCCTACCAGCTGGAGCTAAACATAGGTCAGAAAATAGTTGTATGTATGTAGTGTTGAGTAAAAGTCCACATAGAACTTCGCATTAATTAATCTCATAGCATTCACATAGCAATTGGACATAGATTCCAAATACGCATACATACACGTTGGTCATAAGTATAACACCCCATAATAGGTCACATTCAGAATATATGTCGGCCGTTTTTCTTTATAGCGTTACTCTTATAATTACCATTGCACAAGATGTGAGAGAACGACCTCTAATTGAGTCGTTTGAAAAGTAATCTTTGTAAAATTTAGACTCCAATGCACATCAGATAAGCCAAGCATCTATTTCACCTGAGAAAAACATGCTTAAAAGTGTCAACATAAAATTGGTGAGTTTATAGGTTTTTGTAAGTATAAATGATGGAATCAAAGGTTTATAAAGTAGGTATGACCATTTTAACCCTTATAATAGTCACAAAAATATAAGTATGAATGTTGAAATCAAAGATTTGTAAAGTGTGTATGACCATTTCAATCCTTATAAAAGTCACAAAAATGTAAGTATAAATGTACAAATCAAAGGTTTGATAAGCATATATGACCATTCTAACACATATAATAGTCACGAAGATGTGATAATGATTACACTAAGTTCATGACACCAAAACCTTAACCATAGTTCATATTGTTACGTGTTGTTGCCATGTGGGTGCCTCTTCCCAAAGATATATTGGGTAAAGTGCTTGTGTCCATAAGTGAAAACAAGTAATGTATCCCACCGCGAGATATGTAAATGAGTATGTAGCGAGTTTGTAATAAGTATGTAAACAAGTTTGTAAATGAGTGTGTAAGCGATTTTCTAAACATGTGTAAACGAGTACGTAAACAAGTTATGCAATCAAGAATGTAAGCCAGTAAGTAAACAAGTTGTAATGAGTTGAAATCCATAACGTAAACAAGTTTGTAAATGAGCATGTTTCTCACCCTAAAAATTATAAAGTACGTATAAACGAGTAAAACATGGGGTTATAAACTCACCATTAAGCGAAAGATCGATAAACGCAGAAGTGGCGTCAAGAATGCCGCATATCCAAACGCTCCTAAGTATCAACTAAAAGAAACGGTGCCTTAGTATGGCGAATTAAAACTCACACAACGAAAATAAACACAAGATACAAGGAAATACTCATGATACGGTATGGCGACCTATTAGTTCTTTTATCCAAGTTTATCTAATCCAAACACCCCATTAGGATCTGTTTTAAACTAATCTTATACGTTAAGTATGTTTTACCCCTTAATCAACAATTTTATAATTTCATTTATATATATTAATCCGTTTTAAACTACGCGTCTATATAAATTTCTGCCCTTACCCCGTCTTAATGGACCTTTAACTCAAATTTCGTAAAAGGTATAGACATGAAGTTTTCGTCTCAAACAAGCCGTTAGACTCTAGTTTACTGAGCTTACAAGAGAATTAACCTAAAGTGATCAGATCCCAAGTGAAATTATCATTTTACCCTCAAGTACCAAATCTGATTATTTGAAACATTTTCCCGCTCCACCGTTTTCCACATAATTCCCATTTTACAACTCCGTTTGACCCAAAACGAAAGCACAAGTCTAAGTTTATCTAATTCCTACAGGTTTGACTTGGAAAATGAGGTACTTAGTATGAAAACATCTGGACATAAATTCATTTGAAAATCTGGGCACAATCTCTAGTTATTCTAGCCGTTTTGGTCGTAACTCATTCATCCGGAATGGTTACGGCTTTATCCAAAGAACCACATGGTCCTAATATGTTGTACCCTTCCCCCATGTAAAAACCCAGTAGTCTCTAGTTTAAAAATTATCCATTTTAGGTCAAACAATCTGCCAAGTAAATTCTGGGTTCGTTTTTAAGAATAGCTCGCTAATTTAGACGTGTCTCACTCATCCAAGGGAGATACGACTCCATCCAATTCACCATATGGACTTGAGATTATAATCTATCTATTTATGTAAAGATACAATAAGCTCTAAGCCAAAAATATTCCATAATGTGTCAAACTATCTGCACTAAATTTCCTAAGTGCTCGATAAAATTAGTTTCACTAATTCGATCATATCTTGGTCATTCGGATGAGTTACGGCCCCATCCAACTCTCCACTTATACCTTAGACAATTACCTACCTAACCAAGTCATAAAATCACAGATCTTAAGCCAAATATATTTCGACAACACTCCCACCACCTACTGTCCCATTTCAATATTCTAACAACTTTCAATCAAACAACCTAACTAGTGTTCCTATCATCCTAACAACCTTCTAATGCCATACCCATCACCATGAGTCCCTCACAAACACAAATACACATCAAAACCATAAATCATTAAATAAAAATAATGAAGTATAATGTGAAATAAAATAACACAAGAAGATTAGGGCTTACTAGAATATAAATCAAGCAAA
>BQNB010120598.1:0-20604 GCA_026074375.1 Tanacetum coccineum | reverse complement strand
TAAGTCATCGGGTTACCGGTTCAATCGGTTCGACCACCGGCCTACCTGGTCTTGCACAACAACAAAAATAAAAAATATTTGCCATGATACAAAAAAAAAATATTTATTTATATATCATGAATATTTCATATATTAAGCATAAAAACTATTTATTAACAAATATATTATGTAAAAATAAAATTACGTCGCTAGTATATATAATTAACTTGCTTTATTTGTAAAAAAACATGAAAAAATCAAAACACGACGGGTCTCGAGAATCGGATTTACCCGGGTTACTTCAAACCCGACGGGTCTAACCGGATTTCGAAAATATGAAAACCCATTTTAATTTGACCCGTTTTTTATACTGGAACCAATTCAATCAGTTGAACCGGCGTCTAGTTTTATAACATTGATACACACATAAAATTAAAAAGTTTATTCTTAAAAGTGAATGATTAATTGTGAAGTAAAAAGAGATGGCTAGAAAATGAAATTTTAAATTTAAAGTATCACCTTTTTCAAGGAGCTTGTCCCCATTTCTCTTTTACTCACGTGAACAAAACCAACACTTTTTCTCCATATTTATTATATGTTTCTCTCTCTATTCTTGCACACTCCCATGTGGTCATCTTCTTCCTTCATACACATGCCTTAGAACCAGGTTCATACAAGAAAATCGCATCGCAAGTGATAAAATAAAATCAACAAAATATCTATTCAGGGTTTGAATACACATGACCTTACAGTAAGAGGGAGTAAGACATGATCACCAAGTCTGATCCAGTAAGACATAAAATGTGTGTCCGCGTCTGACTTTCAAAAAAAAAAACAAACACTCAGAACGTCTGACCGCGTCTGAGTGGTCAGACGTCAGACGTGGTTCAGACCTTTTTGTTAAAAACAAACACAGCCTAAGTCTTTCACATACTTGTCGTTGGATGAACTATTGAGTGACTAAAGCATGACGAATATCCAACTCCAAGTGCATTGTCACTAAACAACCGTGTTTGAGTTTGGTACAAAAGTTTGCATAGCTTGAAAAGAATAAAACAATGTGTGAAAAAGGAAGCATTTGATTACGGCTACAAAGTTGAGCGGGTTTGACCGAGTTTAAGTGGATTTAACCGGGTCTGAGCGGGTTTTTAACGGTGTGGCCGGGTTTGACCGAGTTTCAGTGGATTTGACCGTCTGAGCGGGTTTTTACCGTGTTTGAGTGGGTTGATCGGGTCTGACCGGATTTGACCGGGGTCTGGCCGGGTTTGGCCCGGTTTGAGCGGGTTTGTACGTGCTTGACCAGGTTTGATAAATCGATCCCCGTAAAAAACAACTTGTTTCAAGTAGTCCCACATAGGCCAAAGGTCGGAAATTTTGCTTATTAATATAATGTGATGTGTATTTTATGTGCAAGTTGAGATTGGTATTATATTGTCGGTTTGTAGCGTTTGAAGTTGTTTATTGAAAAATATCTTTCTCTTCTGCAGACCTGTTATATAAGTTCTAAACTTAACCTTTTGTAAGTTGAATCGTTGCATTGTGTTCCATCGTTTAACATGTATGGTTTTGGCTGGTACATCTCTTTGCGGTTCATCCGGCCTAGAAGAACAGGACACGGTAGCGCGCAGATGTAGAAATTTATAGCTATATGGTTTGTTGTTGAATCAATTATGTCGAGTTACATACACGATTAGCTCAATTAATATGATGCAATATTTACATATAAAATTTTCAGGAAGAAAACATACTTTATGCAAGAGTATGTTTTAAGACATACACCAAGAGCGAGGACAAAAACTAAAGGCATGACATCTTTTTACACTGGGTGAACCAGCAAGTCCATTGATAAACTAAGGGACAATGAACTACAGTCCCAACGACTGCAATAAAAACACCCAACTAACATAAGTGAAGTTAGGCCATCTCTCATTACTCACTAGACTTGGTACGAGATAATTCACACAAAAAGGCTTCATCGTCGTCGTGTTAGACATTACTCACAAGACTTGGTACAGACCGCAGGCTGACATCTGTTACATGACTTTGTCCATCTCAGCCCAATATTTCTACTGTTCCTACAACGACAAACCATCTCTGCGCATATTTTAAAGCGTGCAGATTACATTGCAATATGTAAACATGTACATTAATAAGTACCAAGGACTAATAGTAGGCTTACAAAATTAACAAAAGAGATTAGGCAACAAAAAGTAATATAGACCGTACTTCATTAATTACAAATCCAACTACAACGGAAGTGATTCGACATAATCATAAATACATTTGATAAATAAAAACCTACTAAAATCAAATACCGCATTTGCTAACTCATCAAAAAATAAGACATCAAGCGAAAGAACCAAGAGCACTGTGCTTAATTGACTTCCTCCATCTTGCTCTCTGCATCAACATCAGCTTCCTCAAGAGCAGGCATGTCGACATCACCATCAGCACTGTCCTCATCTATGCTCAAACCAAGCTTCAACATTCTGTGAATCATGTTTCCAAATGTGTTTGGATCATCCAAACTGAATCCAGATGTAAGCAATGAAGTCTAGAAACAGCAGCATCACCAAGTCTTTCACGGACTTGTCGTTCTTGTTTGCATCAGCCCTCTTCCTAAGTTCCTCCACAATCGGGTTCTCAGGGTTGATCTCCATAGTCTTCTTGCTTGACATGTAACCAGCCATGCTCGAGTCTCTTAAAGCTTGTGCCTTCATAATTCGTTCCATGTTGGCAGTCCACCCGTATTCACCTGTCACCAAACAGCAAGGCGAGTCCACCACACGGTCTGAAACAATCACCTTTTCCACCTTGTCGCCAAGAACATCCTTGATCACCTTGCAAAGGATAACAGCCGGTCAAAATTTGTGATGTGTATTTTCAATGTAAGTTGAGATTGGTATTATATTGTAGGTTTGCAATCTTTGATGATGTTTATTAAAAAATATCTCAGCAACCCTCTTATGTAAGTTCTAAACACAACTTTTTTGTCATTTTAATTATCAAAGAGTTTGTTTTTCAATGTAATTAGTATGATATCTTTTCTTAATTTCTTATAAGTAGAATCGTTGCATTATGTTCGATCCTTTAACGTGCCCGATTTGTTGTTTTATCAGTTATGTCAAGTTATAAGCACGATTAGCTCAATTAACTTGTTGCTATATTTGCCTATCACTTTTGTTTACGGTATGCTTCATTCTTATTAATTACTAAATCTAAAAATTAATCACCCATTCTATTACAATGTCTATTCCACTCAATTCAACCAAACATGATTCTGAATTCGTTGCTAACTCAGTAAGAATAAAACAAAGTAGGGGTGTTGATCGGTTCGGTTATCGGGTTGTTCGGTTTTTTTGTCAACTCGAAGACCGTACCGAACTAGAATTCAACCAAACCGAAAACCAAATTTGAATTCGGTTATCATCTCCAAGTTCATATCACTTTTTATAGCGTGGAAACAGAATAAAAAACAAGTAGGGGTTGATGATCGGATTTCGGTGTAAAAAAAAATCTTTATTCGGAAAACCCGAATCGAACCGAACTAGAGTTCAACCGAACCGAACCGAAAATCGAAATTTCTTTTAGGGTAAACCCGAAAACCGAACCGAAAACCAAAAACCAAAATTTCTTTTAGGGTCAACCCAAAAATCGAACCGGACCGACAACCGAAATTAAAAAAATAGTAATTACCTAGATATTTAGCAAAAAAAATTATTTCGAACATAAAAAGTGTTTTTTTATATTATGATAATATTTTAATAGTATTTTTTTATACATGAATATATAAAAATATATATATATTTATATAAATTCGGTTTTCGGTTCTGATTGTCAAACCCATATCCAACCCGAAAACCGAATTTGTAGTTCGGTCTGATTCAATTTTGACAAATTCAGTTCGGTTCTTAGTTCGGTTCGATTGCTTTCGGTTCGGTTCAGTTCGGTTTCGATTTTCAGTTTATTCGGTTATTTCGGTTTTTATGCTCACCCCTGAAACATAGTGTAAAACAAAGCATTTGTTTAAGGTGTCATGTCTCGAATTTCTTTTAAAAAATCCCACATGTGTCGAAGAATGAAAATTTTGCTTATTTATATAGAGTTGAGATCAATGTAGACCAAAAATATAATAAAAACCTAATGAACTGATATCAACTGCTTATTTTTACATCAAAATAAAAAATCTCACTTTCCATCTCTTTTTTAAAAATAAAATATCTTGCAAACGGTAAATATCAAACGACAAAAAATACACCATTGCGACGAGAATTAAATCATCTTTCTATAGAATGGCACTTTTATATACTTTCGATGAACTTTTTTTCCAATTTTTTTTCAGTCACGTCTGGAAAAATCACATGTAATTTGTATCACAATCACATGTGATTTCATAAAATCACATGTGATTTGTGAAATCACATGTGATTCTTTCCAGACGTAACTAAAAAAATTCAAAAAAAAGGTTCCGTCGAAAGTATATATAGAAGTGTCCATCTATAGAAATATGATTTAATTCACGTCTGGAGAAATCACATGTGATTTGTGATATGATTTCATAAAATCACATGTGATTCTTTCCAGACGTAACTAAAAAAATTCAAAAAAAAGTTCGTCGAAAGTATGTAGAAGTGCCCATCTGTAGAAAGATGATTTAATTCTTGTCGTGATGGTATTTTTCGTTTTGCGTAACGATTAACGGTTTGTGAGATATTTAATTTTTAAAAAAGATGTTAAAAGTGGGCTTTTAATTTAATGAAAAAATGAATGGCTATAATTGATTCATTGGATCTTTAGTAAATGTTGAATATATTTTGAACTTTTCTCCTGATGTATATATGTGTGACATACAAGTTGAGTCTAGCCTTATATTATTGGCTTGTATGGTTTGATGTTGTTTATTAGAAAATAACATGATTCTATAGACGTCTATTATATAAGTTCTTTACTTAACGTTTTGTGTTTTTAAATATCGATGAGTCTCTCTGTTTATGAAACTAGGCATTTAATCGCACAGATTTTGTTTCGCATGGGTCTTGTTTATTCTGACGCAACACCTCCAACTACGACAACCGGTCATCAACATTCATGATTATCTTGCAAGGACTGTCGAATTTTTTCCTTCTAAGTTTTCTTCTTATTCTTCTCGTGGACTCTCGTCGAGTTTCGGACCTTCTTTTGTACTCCCTCCGTCCCAAAATTATTGTCTCCCGACAAAAAACACACAGTTTAAGAAAAATGCATTTATTACTGCTTTCTCTTTCTTACTTTTTGACAGAATGACTACCTTTAACCAATTAATTAAAGTCTTCTTTAAAGTTTGTAATAATAATTTCAAACAAGGATAATATAGTAAACTTGATCAAACTTTCCTATCTATTTTTAATAATGGATAATTAAATTGGGATATTCCAAAATAGAAACGTGGACAATAAAAATGATACGGATGAGTACAAAGGAAGCCTAGAAGCACCTTTCTGCTACAAAAATGATGAGTTTGTTATTATAACGGTGGGTTGTAGAATTTGATGTTGTTTATTAAAAAGGATTAATTTCATATATCACCCTACTTTGATGATTAATTTTATATATACCCAAAATACAATTATTGAATGCATAATGTACAATGTTTTTAATGCATGTTTGGATATATATGAAATTTTCAACTAAAATGAGGGGAGATATGAAATTGTCCGGTTAAAAATAACATCCAAAATCATAAGGTCAGCCACATGAGTTCTGAGCTTAACTTTCTAAATTATTGATACATCAGTCTCTTTAATATTCGAGCAACATGTTGTTCATTAAAAATAACATAAAAAATTTATAATTCCTCTCAGCTTATTTTTTTTAATTATCGATGCGACAGTTTTTTTTTTCTTTTTTCGAGCAACATTGTTGCATTACCGGATCAATGCAATTAGTACGATACCTTATTCTCAATTTCTTGTGAGGAACACGGTTGCATTACCGGTTTGATGGTTCATCATGTCTCAGAACCGGATGATTTGATAACAAATGTAAAACTCTAATACTAATTAAAGATTAGTATCATATTATTCGTTTGTAGTGTTTGATGTTCTTTTTAGAAAGAAAAAAAAATAGATACTACTATGCTATCATATATAAGTCCTCCACTTAACGTTTTATCTCATTAACGATCGAAATGTTTTCCTTTGTAAGTAGTCAATATGATACCATATTCTTGATTTCTTATTAGTAAGATGGTCGCATTACCGGTTTGATGGTTCAAAATGTCTCAAGAACATGATGTTGTACGTCATAGCGATCGCGAAGCTTGTTAAGATATAAAAACACCAAAAAATAATAAGATGATCATAAAAACATTAACTTTAAGTTTGATATGGATTTTCATAGCTTGAAAAGAATAAAACAATGTGTAACTACGGTTAGAAAGGTCATGTTTCTTAAACTTGTGTCAAGTAGTCCCACATGGATCAAAGGATTAAATTTTTGCTTATTAATATACTTCGGCGTATATTTCTTATGCAAGTTGGGATTGGTATTATATTGTTAGTTGGTAGTGTTTGATGTTGTTTATTAAAAGAAACATCATCGACTCCTGCCAACCATACATATGATTCTTGACTTCACTTTTTGTTCTTTGTCACTTTTTGTTCTTTGATTACGAAAGAGTTTGTACGACAGCTTATTCTCACTTTCTTACTTTTTGTTCTTTGATTACGAAAGAGTTTATACGACAGCTTATTCTCACTTTCTTATTAGCATGGCAGCATTACCGGTTTGTCATAACTATTGTTAAACTTATGGAAGACATGTTAGATAGGTGGTGTAAGTTGTAAAAACGGTCGTTGTGGTTTGGCTAAATTACAGATTTAGTCCGTCGAATTTCGAAATTGCAAAAACAGTCTTTGAAGATTTGGTTTCACTTTTGCTCCTTGGTCGAACTAAAATGACTAAAATACCCCCTCTGTTCTTATACAAAATTGTCTGTTAAGAGGGGTATTTTAGTCATTTTAGTTCAAGATCAAAAGTGAATCAAACCTTCAAAATACGAACTGTTTTTGCAATTTCAAAATTCGACGGACCAATTTGGCCAAACCACAAGGACCATTTTTACAATTTACTCTTGTAAAAATTTGTCGTTAAAAAAAAATTTGTTAAACTTATTAAAGATACAAAAACATCATAAAATAATAAGTTGGTAACATTTGATGTGTCGAAAAGGTCATTATAATGTTGGCTTGTAGTATTTGATGATTATTGAAAAATATAATCATACAATCCTGTTAATTATATAAGTTCCGTATCTTCTAATGTAATTAGTAAGACTTATTCTCATTTTTTTTATCAGTGGCGTGGTTCATTTACCCTTTTGACGGCACAATGTGTCTCGAGAACTACTTGTATTTGATGTTCTATTTAGGAAAACTATCATCACATACTACTAATTTGTGGTTGGATCAGTTGGTTAACACCCTTGTCTCTGAAGACAGAGGTTCTGGGTTTGGTCCTCACTCCTTGCATGGCCGGAGGTCCTTTTCTACTTTGAACTAGACAAGCCTCTCTACCTTAGGTAATTATGTATTTATACAATGAAATGTGAAAGTATAATTTGGACGCGAAAAGTTGTTTGAGTTGGTTATGCTTGTTCTTGTGGGAATTTGACTTTGCTAACCACATATCATTTTCACTACTTGAAAAGTATAAAACATTGTGTAAAATGAAGGATTTGCTTACGTTTATATATATGGTGTGTACGTTATTTCTTTAGAACAAATATTTGTATGGGTCATTTTTCTTTGACTTGTTTCAAGTAGTCCCACATGGATCAAAGGATGTAAAATTTGCTTATTAATATATTGTTAGTTGGTAGTGTTTGACGTTGTTTATTGAAGAACACGACGTGATTCGTAACTTCACTTTTTGTTCTTCGATTATGAAAGAGTTTGTGTTCAATGTAATTGATAGGATAGCTTATTCTCGCTTTCTTATTAGCATGATAGCATTGCCAGTTTTCATAACTAATAACTAATGTTAAAGTATTATGAACCATGGGATATAAAAGAGTTTGTGTTTCAATGTAATTATTATGATACCTTATTCCCAATTTCTTATTAATAGAATGGTTGCTTTATGTTCGATGATCTTTCAACATGCCCGTTTTGACCCGTTAGTCTCTACACGGTTCATCCAGCCTAGAAAACCATGAAAGGGTAGCAGGCAGATGTAGAAATTTATAACTATCAAATTTTCAATTATTTGAAAAACACAACAGGTTTGTTGTTTAATCAATTATTTAAAGTTATAAACACGATTAGCTCAGTTAATCCGATGCAATATTTACCTATCAAATTTTCAAGAAGAAACACACTGGTGGATACACAAATTTAAAGAAGTAGAAATGGTTTTTGATTTACATGAATAGATCAGTTTGTTTACGGTAACAAATCTAGAAATGTAATCACCCTATTGCATTCAATTCAACCAAACACGAGTGAATTCGTTGCTAACTTGTTTCAAACTTCTTTATGCAAAAGTAGGAAGCCAAACACCCCTATTTAAGACATACACCAAGAGGACATAAACTAAAGGCGTGACATGAGTGAACTAACGCTGCATTCTCGAGTTTTATTTTGATAGTAAAAGAAAAGAAATGAAAGGAAATAAAAGGATTCTTGTGTTCTTTAGTTTTTTTTTGGAAGGAATACAAATTGAAATGATAGGAAAGAGAGCGGAAACTGGAAGCATTTTGTTTCCGCCCATATTTGGGCTGATTGTCTAGGAAAAAAAAGCGTTCATGTTTTAATTACAAAGTAAATGACCAATTTACCCTATTTGAGTTCCTTCTTTTACACAAGTTATATATTAACAGTAAAATATTCATCTCATCATAAGTATAGTTATTTCAAGTGGTGCTCACAAAGTACTTTAATGGGTAGTAACAAACTTTTTTGTTTCTCATTCGGGTTTCTCTAGGGATGGCAAAAGCATCCGAAACCAATGGAGAAAACCGAAACCCGAACCGGTTGGGTCGGGTTCAGGGGCGGGTTGGCGGGTTCTGATGCGGGTACGGGTATTGATAAAAGAATTTAGCCGGGTACGGGTTCGGTGACGGGTTTTGATAATACCCGCCCCGATTACCCGTACCCGTATCCGTTTATCCGAATTCGTACCCGCTTTATTGTTATTATAAATAATTAAAGTATATATATTATTACATATAATTTCTTCCATTTTATTTTTTATATAACTATTTCTATTATTTAACACATTTGAATGTTACATAAATTATTATTTGGAAAGTGCTAATCGTCTATACGGTATTGGTTTTTCTTTAACTTTTTTAAAAAATTTGGAATATATCAAGGGTGTTTTGCTTTATTTTTTGATAATTGTTGTGGACTTAATCTTGATACCCATCATTTTTCTATAAAAAAATATTCAAATTGGGAAATACCCGATACGCGGGAAACCCGAAATAACCGTATGGATAATATTAACCGGGTACCCAACGGGTAATGGGGCGGGTACGGATATGGATATTATAAACGGGTGCGGGTACGGGTACACTAAAACCCGCCCCGAACCCGACCCGTTGCCATCCCTAGGTTTCTCATTTCAAGTTTATACATGTTCTTACTTGTTGGCCAAGAGTCTTATCGTAACCCTCTTTTACATGTTGTATGTTAAAAAATACTATTAAATTTGTGAAATGTATATTATTGTATATTGCTAAATGCAACTTATAATTAAAAATTAAAAAGTTCGTTACTAATTTCAGTTTTAGAACACACATATGGACAATTACATGTAAAGGGTATAAATGTAAAAGTTTTAATATCCTTTCCTATCCTCTCGACTCAAGAACATGAATTGTGTAAACTTTCTTTTCATTTTCTTTCTTCTCAAGAACACACAAAACTTTTTACTTTCCTTTCTTTCCTTTTCCAATCATCTTATTTCTTTTCTTTTCTCTTGTATAAAAACCTGAGAACGCAGCATAAGTGAACCAACAAGTCCATTGATAAACTAAGGGACAATGAACTACATTCCCATCTACTGTAATGAGAAACCTAGATCGCAGGCCGACATCAGTGAGATGACTTTGACCATGTCAGCCCAATATTTCTAATGTTCCTACAAAGCTCCATAGTAACAAGCACTTCAACCTCACAATCCACAATCACGTTCACGACAAACTATCTCTGCACATCTGATAAGTGTGCAGATTACGTTACAATATGTAAACATGTACATCAATAAGTACCAAGGGCTGATTGTAGGCATATAATTTCTTTTGGTCCACATGTTAGAGCAATTCTAGGCATACAAAAGTAACAAAAGAGATTAGCCACCAAAAAGTAATATAGACCTTACTTCAGAAATTCAAAATCCGTCTACAATGGAAGTGATTTGATAGACCATAGACACGCTTGGACATAAATAAGAACCTAAGAAATTCCAATACTGCATTTTCTAACAAATGACATATTAACCAAAAGAAGCAAGAGCGCTGCGCTTAATCGACTTCCTCCATCTTGCTCTCTGCATCAACCTCAGCTTCCTCAAGAGCAGGCATGTCAACATCGCCATCAGCACTGTCCTCATCAATACTCAAACCAAGCTTCAACATTCTGTGAATCTTTTTTTATTTACAACTTGTTTTCATAATGCGTTACGGGTCATCCAACTGAATCAGATGTTAAGCAATGAAGTCCGCAGAATCAGCAGCATACCCATAGTCTTTCACAGACTTGTCGTTCTTGTCTGCATCAGCCCTCTTCCTAAGTTCCTCCATAATTGGGTTCTCAGGGTTGATCTCCATAGTCTTCTTGCTTGACATGTAACCAGCATGCTCTCGTGTCTCGTATAGCTTGCGCCTTCATACTTTTTCCCATGTTGGCAGTCCACCCATATTCACCTGTCACCAAACAGCAAGGCGAGTCCACCACACGGTCTGAAACAATCACCTTTTCCACCTTGTCGCCAAGAACATCCTTGATCACCTTGCAAAGACCCTCAAATTTTTCCTTCAAAGCTTCCTTCTTTTTCTTCTCGTCTTCACTCTCATCGAGCTTTAGACCTTCCTTGGTAGCAGATACGAGCTTCTTGCCCTCAAATTCTTTCAACTGCCCGACTGCATACTCATCAATGGCGTCAACCATGTACAAGACTTCGTAGCCTCTCTTCTTTAGCTTCTCAAGGAATGGTGAATTCTCAACAGCTTTCTTGCTTTCACCAGTGATGTAGTAAATGTCCTGTTGACCCTCCTTCATTCTTGTGACATAGTCCTTCAAACTGGTCATCTCGTCACCACTCTTGGTTGAATGGTATCGAAGCAACTCCGCCAATTTGGTCTTGTTTTGGGAATCTTCATGGATACCGAGTTTAAGGTTCTTGGAGAATGACTCATAAAACTTATTGTAATCCTCCTTGTTCTCAGCAATTTCTTGGAACATCTCAATGCACTTCTTGACCAAATTCTTGCGGATCACTTTGAGGATTTTGTTTTGCTGAAGCATTTCTCGAGAGATGTTAAGAGGAAGATCCTCTGAATCAACAATACCCTTTACAAAACTCAAGTATTCGGGTGAATTAGTTCTTTTCACAGTTTATCCTATGATTAAACACACGGCCGGACGAAAGCTGATGTTTTTAGGCTTCCTTCTTTGGTCAAAGAGGTCAAAGGGTGCCCTCTTGGGAACGACAAAGAAACAGCCTTGTATTCAAGCTGACCCTCGACTGAAAAATGCTTCACACTCAAATGATCCTCCCAATCGTTAGTCAAACTCTTGTAAAAAGCAGCATACTCTTCTTTAGTTATCTCTTCGGGTTTCCTCATCCAGATAGGCTTTTGTTTGTTGACAACGACCATTCGATTCTAGGTTCTACTTCCTTGATCTTCTTTTTTTCTTCGTCTTCCTTTTCTCTTCTCATCGTCAACTTCCTCTCAACCTTACCTTCCTCGTTTCCTTCTTCTCCTCCTCATCCTCATCATCACATTTCTCTTTCTCAGTAGTTTTCTTGACCCATAGAGAGATTGGATACCTGATGAACTTAGAGTGCTTCTTGATCAAATCCTTAAGCCTACGCTCCTTGAGATACTCGAGCTGATCCTCCTTTAGGTACAGTGTCATCTTAGTACCCCGACCAAGGTTTTCACCAGAAATGTCCATAGTGACTGTGAACGACCCTCCAGCTTGCGACTCCCAAATGTACTGTTCATCATCGTTGTGTTTGGTTGTGAACAAAACTTTGTCAGCAACCAAGTAAGCAGAGTAGAACCCGACACCAAAGTTTCCAATCATACTGACATCAGCACCAGCAGCAATAGCTTCCATGAACTCTTTGGTTCCAGATCTTGCAATGGTACCCAAATTGTTCACCAAATCTGCAAATTATATGTACAGTTATAAAGTGACTCTATCAAAAATTAATAAAACAGGTTCTAGACTCTTCCTTCCTTATTTTTTTTGGTATCCAACTCAAACAATGAAACCGATGGATCTAGACACAGAACCCTCTAGAACCCCTTATTTGCTTTACTATATAAAGTAACCCATTCATTCAAAATCACACATCACATTCTAATAATTCAATTCAAGAAGCACAATGTCGGATGTTGAGACGTTTGCGTTCCAGGCTGAAATCAATCAGCTTTTGAGTTTGATTATCAATACTTTCTACAGTAACAAGGAGATCTTTCTTCGTGAGCTTATCAGTAACTCTTCTGATGTAAGCCTCACTTTTAATTTTTTAAATTTTAATATTTTTTATGCATGATTTGTTTTGTGATTATATTATTATATCTGTTATTTTTTTTGTAACAATTCGTGTTTTGTGCTTTATATTGTGACTATGACTTTTTGTGTAATTAAACGGGTGTTTGTTTTAGCTACATGACAAATAAGCTTTAAGGAATGTTTGTTTCGGCTTATATGTGGGATTGTGAGCTTATTTGATTTCGGCTTGTATAACATAAGCTCCAATTTTCTGTTTTATATATGAGGTTATATAAATAAGCCCACAAATCTCAAAATAAATAAGTTGGAAAATTGGGGCTTATGTTATATATGCCGAAATCAAATAAGCTCACATATAAGCCGAAACAAAAACCCCGTTAATAAACATAACAAGGGGTGTTTGTTTAAGTTTATATGTGGCTTACTTTTGAGATCTGTGGGTCTTATGTAATTTTAATTGTAAGCCCATAAATCTCAAAATAAGCTAGAAAATTGAGCCTTATTTTGAGATTTGATAAGCCCTAACAAGATATAACTAAAAATCCTAAATTTGCCAATTCTAAGTTACTGTATTCTACATTATATTGGTATGTTCTGTTAAACATATTAAATAAGCTGAAAAGTTTCAAAATAAGTCGTAAAACATAAGCCGGCTATGTAAGCCGCTGAAACAAACACCCCCTTAGTAGTGATCGTCAATTCTTTATTTTTAACTTTTTAGGTGAATTAATAAATCTTGTATTTTTGACTAATATTTGAGTGAATGCTCATTGTGTAACCATAAATAACCAGAGAAGGCTAATACTTTTTTGGTTAAAAGTTTGTTTTGGCTTATATGTGAGCTTATTTGATTTTGGCTTATATATTATAACCCAATTTTCTGGCTTATCTTAAGAGTTATGTAATAAACTTATATAAGCTCTCAAATCTTAAAATAAGCTGGAAAATTGAGACTTAACAAACACCCCCTTAGTACACTTTGTTACTCATAGATTGATAACCTAATCCTAAAGGGTCGAATTTAGGAGCAGAGTGTTTAGCTTTTTTATATGTGTGGCGAATTTCCAATTTGTATGTGTTAGTTTTTTGTAAATATAGCAGATTTGATCTTTAACAGCGATATGTTATATGTATAGCTTGTACATGAATCAATGTTAGCTGATAAACATCATGACGTTAGCAAGTTGGATAATTAACTTTATCAATAGCTGAAGTATTGGTTTTTAAGTGGTAGTTTCACTAACATAATACTCTCTATACCCTTTTAGGCTTTGGACAAAATTCGCTTTGAGAGCTTGACTGACAAGAGTAAGCTCGATGGACAACCCGAGCTTTTCATCCACATTGTTCCCGACAAGACCAACAACACGTTGACCATCATCGATAGTGGAGTTGGAATGACCAAGGCTGGTGAGTACTAAATTTACAACCGTAAATCTGTGATTAACTTTTTAATGTTTGTATTAGCACAGGTCATAACCGTACATATAATTTGCAGATTTGGTGAACAATTTGGGTACCATTGCAAGATCCGGAACCAAAGAGTTCCTAGAAGCTATTGCTGCTAGTTCTGATGTCAGTATGATTGGACAATTTGGTGTCGGGTTTTACTCTGCTTACTTGGTTGCTGACAAAGTTGTGGTCACAACCAAGCACAACGATGACGAACAATACGTCTGGGATTCGCAAGCTAGAGGGTCGTTTACAGTCACTAGGGACACCTCTGGCAATTCCCTTGGCAGAGGTACTAAAATGACACTCTGCTTAAAAGAGGATCAGCTCGAGTACCTTGAAGAGCATAGGCTTAAGGATTTGATCAAGAAGCACTCCGAGTTCATCAGCTAATGGATCTCTCTATGGGTCGAGAAAACTACTGAGAAAGAAATTTCTGATGATGAGGACAAGGAGGATAAGAAGGACGAGGAAGGTAAGGTCGAGGATGTTGATGAAGAGAACGAAAAGGAAGAGAAGAAAAAGAAGAAGATCAAGGAAGTGACTAATGAGTGGTCCTTGGTTAACAAACAAAAGCCTATCTGGATGAGGAAACCCGAAGAGATTACTAAAGAAGAGTATGCTGCTTTTTACAAGAGTTTGACTAAGGATTGGGAGGATCATTTGAGTGTGAAGCATTTTTCAGTCGAGGGTCAGCTTGAATTCAAGGCTGTTCTTTTTGTTCCCAAGAGGGCGCCATTTGACCTCTTTGACACAAAGAAGAAGCCTAAAAACATCAAGCTTTATGTTCGCCGTGTCTTTATCATGGATAACTGTGAAGAACTCATTCCTGAATACTTGAGTTTTGTAAAGGGTATTGTTGATTTAGAGGATCTTCCTCTTAACATTTCTCGTGAAATGCTTCAGCAAAACAAAATCCTCAAAGTGATTCGCAAGAACTTGGTCAAGAAGTGCATTGAGATATTCTAAGAAATTGCCGAGAACAAGGAAGATTACAATAAGTTCTATGAGGCTTTCTCCAAGAACCTTAAGCTCGGTATCCATGAAGATTCCCAAAACAAGACCAAATTGGCAGAGTTGCTTCGATACCACTCCACCAAGAGTGGTGACGAGATGACCAGCTTGAAGGACTATGTCACAAGAATGAAGGAGGGTCAACAGGACATTTACTACATCACTGGTGAAAGCAAGAAAGCTGTTGAGAATTCACCATTCCTTGAGAAGCTAAAGAAGAGAGGCTACGAAGTCTTGTACATGGTTGACGCCATTGATGAGTATGCAGTCGGGCAGTTGAAAGAATTTGAGGGCAAGAAGCTCGTATCTGCTACCAAGGAAGGTCTAAAGCTCGATGAGAGTGAAGACGAGAAGAAAAAGAAGGAAGCTTTGAAGGAAAAATTTGAGGGTCTTTGCAAGGTGATCAAGGATGTTCTTGGCGACAAGGTGGAAAAGGTGATTGTTTCAGACCGTGTGGTGGACTCGCCTTGCTGTTTGGTGACAGGTGAATACGGGTGGACTGCCAACATGGAAAGAATTATGAAGGCGCAAGCTTTACGAGACTCGAGCATGGCTGGTTACATGTCAAGCAAGAAGACTATGGAGATCAACCCTGAGAACCCAATTATGGAGGAACTTAGGAAGAGGGCTGATGCAGACAAGAACGACAAGTCTGTGAAAGACTTGGTGATGCTGCTGTTCGAGACTTCATTGCTTACATCTGGATTCAGTTTGGATGACCCAAACACATTTGGAAACAGGATTCACAGAATGTTGAAGCTTGGTTTGAGCATTGATGAGGACAGTGCTGATGGTGATGTCGACATGCCAGCATTGGAAGAAGCTGACGTTGATGCAGAGAGCAAGATGGAGGAAGTCGATTAAGCGCAACGCTTGGTTCTTTTGCTTGATGTCTTATTTTTTGATTAGTAGGTTTTTATTTTTATCAAATGTGTCTTAAGTAACGTTGAATCACTTCCATTGTAGTTGGATTTGGGATTTCTGAGCTAAGGTCTATATTACTGCTTTTTGGTGCCTAATCTCTTTTGCTAAATTTGTATGCGAATTGCTATAACATGTGGAATGCTCTAACATGTGGACCAAAAGAAATTATATGCCTACAATCAGCCCTTGGTACTTATTGATGTACATGTTTACGTATTGTAACGTAATCTGCACACTTATCAGATGTGCAGAGATAGTTTGTTGTGAACGTGATTGTGGATTGTGAGGTTGAAGTGCTTGTTACTATGAAGCTTTGTAGGAACGGTATGGTCAAAGTCATGTCATTGATGTCGGCCTGCGATCTAGGTTTCTCATTACAGTAGATGGGAATGTAGTTCATTGTCCCTTAGTTTATCAATGGACTTGTTGGTTCACTTATGCTGCGTTCTCAGGTTTTTATACAAGAGAAAAGAAAAGAAATAAGATGATTGGAAAAGGAAAGAAAGGAAAGTAAAAAGTTTTGTGTGTTTTGAGAAGAAAGGAAATCAAAAGAAAGTTTACACAATTCATGTTCTTGAGTCGAGATGATAGAAAAGGATATTAAAACTTTTACATTTATACCCTTTACATGTAATTGTCCATATGTGTGTTCTAAAACTGAAATTAGTAACGAACTTTTTAATTTTTAATTATAAGTTGCATTTAGCAATATACAATAATATACATTTCACAAATTTAATAGTATTTTTTAACATACAACATGTAAAAGAGGGTTACGATAAGACTCTTGGCCAACAAGTAAGAACATGTACAAACTTGAAATGAGAAGTAAATTTGAAACAAGTTACTATTGAATTCAGACACTGTTGTTTGATTATGGTAGTTAGATACGCACACATATGACTAGAAGTGTGTGAGCCTATTGGGGGCACACACGTTAAACACATAGAGCGCATTTAAACTTCACGTATGTTTATAAATGAGAACCTTAAGACCAAAAATCAACTAGACATGATCATGAGGCTGTCCTAAAGAGTGTAGTTAAGCTGGAAGGATCTAGAGAGATGTCTAGGTACATTCAAAGAGGATAAGGACCAGGAAATGGGAGGAGGTATGATAAGGTTAAAAGAATGAGAGTTTAGACTTATCACAATTAGGGTTGAGAGGGTATATAAACCTCTCACCTCTCCCTCATTCTATACGAAATTAAGACTCAAGAAAACACAAAAATCATCTTCCATACTTCCTCCATTTATCAATAGAGTTCATAAACCTTTATTAGGGTTTTTGCATTTGTTTCACTTTTGTAATCTTTTCCAGCAAGTTACGGGCTTCCTCCAAAGATTATACAAGCTATTCTTAGATCCATTAGTGATATAATAGCTTCTGGTCATCTGGTTTATAAGCTATCAAGGCGTGATAGGCTTTAAACCAATTTTTCCCTCTTTCTGAGCGTTCTCGGACAACACAGAAAAACAGATCGGATGCAGTGTCGTCCGATATCGGACAACAAAGGGTTTTGATCTCGGATCTTGAGAAGATATCGGACACAACAGAAAACTTTGGTTTTGGTTTTTGTTTTCGAATCAGGTTCTCGGGATTGGTATACACTTGTTGTATTGGGTACACGTGAGGTTGGACTAGCATCCGGGCGTGCTTGTTAGACGTGTTTGTGTGAGCACTCGTAGAGGTGACAATTTAGTCACTTGTTTCATAATACTTGTTGTTGACTTCAAGGGTATGTTTTCTAGTTACTTTTCATGTTCCTTATTGTGTGTTTATATGTGTGTTAATTGTTGATGCTAAACTAGATCAATATCTGTTGCGTACTCGTAAAAGTTAAATGGTTAGCTTGATTGTTAGATTCCAACAAGTGTGTGGCTGATTACATTTCTAGATTCATTACTAAGAATGCAGCATGCTATAAACAAACTGATATATTCATGTAAATAAAAAACCAGTTTTACTTTAACTTTGTATATCCAACAATGTGTTTCTTCCTGTAAATTTGATAGGTAAATATTGCATTGAAAACTAAGCTAATCGTGTTTGTAACTTGACATAATTGATCCAACAACAAACCATATAGTTATAAGTTTCTACATCTACGTGCTACCGTGCCCTGTTCTTCTATGACAGATGAACCGCATAGAGACTAACGGGTCAAAACCGGGCATGTTAAACCAAACCAGATTAAACCAAGCCAAGAAAAATAGCCATTCCTTAAATAATTCAAAAGACAAAAAAATTAAGTTTAGAACTTACATAACAGTACAAACCAACAATATAGTACCATCTCAATTTATATAGAAAGTACACATCACAATATATTTATAAGCAAAATTTCCATCCTTTGACCCATGTGGGACTACTTGTTGAAACAAGTTATTTCACAAAAGTGACCCATATGAAAATATGTTCTAAAGACATAATGTAAGAGTGAATTATGTCTTAAAATTTGATAATATTTCAAGTGACTTTATGAATACATACAAATACTAAACAAGCTAAGCTTAATACAAACAATTAAAGCCTTTCAGTGTAATAACCCGCTACAGCCTTTGATGCAAGACTGAATTATTTTTCATAACTAAATAATAGTTGATAGATACTAAAAGGGTAAAGCGCAATGCAAACAAACTCTCTTAATACTAAACGGGTCTCGCTAACACATAAAACCGTTGTAGTCATAGTCAAATGCTTCTTTTTACCCATTGTTTTATTATCTTCAAGCCATGAAAAATTCGATGCCAAACTCAAACGTGACAATGCACTCGGAGTTTGCCGATACCCTCAGGGCTGTTTTATTATTTACGCATTGTTTTATGGTGTTTTTGTATCTTTAATAACTTTAACCATAGTTATGACAAGCCGGCAATGCTACCATGCTAAATAACAAAGTAAGAATAATCTATCGTACTGATTACATTAAAAGACAAACTCTTTCATAATCGATGAACAAAAAATGAAGAATTATAATGCAGGTTAGTAACGAATGATGTTACATTTTTCAATAAACAACATGAAACACTACCAACTAGCAATATAATACCAATCCCAACTTGCATAAGAAATACACGTCAGAGTATATTAATAAGCAAAATTTTCATCCTTTGACTCATGTGGGACTACATGAAACAAGTTTAAGAAAAATGACCCATACAAATATTTGTTTTAAAGATATATCACCTTTGTAGACGTAATCAAATCCTTCTTTTTACACATTGTTTTATACTTTTCAAGTTATGAAAATGAATAGCAAAGTCAATAGAAGTCAAGGTGCAAAGTCAAATTCCCACAAGAACAAGCATAACCAACTCAAACCACTTTTCCCGTCCAAATTGTACTTTAACATTTCATTGTAAAAATTCATTACAAGTGTTTCATTTACATTTTAACTATCAATTTGTAACCAATTCTCTTCTTGTAACAAACTCATATTCCTAATAACAAATCCATTCTTCTAGTTTGAGTCTTTATTCTTGTTCTTGAGCTCCTGTTAGTTGAAATTTGTAATCAATATCAAACCTAACCCAAGAAAAATAATCTTGCACTCAGCCAACCTCCCCTTGTGCTCTTTTATTAATGAATGAATTACAAGAAGACTATTCCCTAAATGGGTTATAGCCAAACGAATATAAAAGATTGGTCCTCACAATCTTCCTCACTATAAATCACTCTAAACACTCATAACTCAAGATCAAATACAATTGATCTTGTTAACAAGACTAAGACTACTTATCAGAATGATAACCACCAATGAACATACCTAAACGATTGAGAGAGATGAAATTAGAGAGAGAATATAAAGAGATAATAAGACTGAATGAAACCCTAGATGGGGATCACCAACTTATATAGATCATAAATACAAAACACCCTGTTGACTTCTAACTTTGACATAACCAACTAGACCTTCTACTTTCAGCTTTAGCAACTTAGAGAATATGACACTTTAAGCCCCTAAAGTAGTTGTCTTCCTAGCCCCTCTCATGCCCTTGATCCCTATCATCCAAACTTCATCAATACTAATTTCTAAAGTTGAAACAACATCCTCTACTCGGGTCTCCATGCCCACTAACTTTTCATTAAAGCGGGAATTGATGGAACGTAACTCTAGTGATATCTCTTGAACAACTTTTTTGATAAATTTAGCTTCATGTCTGTGTGTATGAAAAAACAAGATCTTAGCATAGAATACTCCTTCCTATATGAAGTAAAAAAATAGTACTATTATAATAATCCTTTTTAAACACATATTACCAATAAGCAAAAGTAATAATTGATAGGATGAAGGAATTACCCGCCACTAGTGTTCTTCAACTCCCATCCAGCCAGATCGGCTGCTTCTTTGAGAGCCTCTTTACATTTCTGAGCAGCCTCTTTCTTTTTATTCTTGATAAGCTCATCACTGATCCTTTCTCCTTTCTGGATCTTCTCATCATCTTTGTAAGTGTAAATGACTCTATCCAAAAGAGCGTGATACAGATGATCGACAAAGTTTTTA
>BQNB010120597.1:0-20605 GCA_026074375.1 Tanacetum coccineum | reverse complement strand
TGAACCTTGTTTCAAGTTGGCAATTCTTGATCGACCGATTTCACACGAAGCTTTCTTCCTGGAAAGCTTACCTTTTTATCCATTGGGGGACGTCTCACTCTCATTAAAGCCGTCCTTGGAAGTCTTGGTATTTACTACTTATCGATCTATAAGGCTTCTGAAACTGTTTGGAAGTATTTAGAAAGATATCGTGCCAAGTTTTTTTTGGATGGTTCTCAAGACTCCAAGAATCTCGCATGGATCAAATAGATTAACGCCCTTTCTTCATTTGATAAAGGCGGTTTGAATATTGGAAGTTTGAAAGCTTTTAACCTTGCTCTTCTTCAAAAATGGCATTGGAGGTTATTTTCTTCTCTGAATTCTCTGCGTGTTAATGTTATAAAGTTGTTGCCTGGTTATGATTGTGGGTTCGATAATCAGGGTTGTAAGTTTAACGGTAAGTGGGCTAGTATAGTTGGCCCATCCAACTATCTTCATTCAAAAAATATTATCCCGCTTAATACCCTTTGTTTCCGTGTGGGTTGTGGTACCCGTATCCGTTTTTGGAAATACATATGGATTGGCGATTCTCCTTTATATATTCGTTACAACAGGTTATTTCGCTTGGATCCTGATAAGGATTGATTAATTATTGATCGTATTGCTAACGGGAAATGGAATTATAATTGGTCTAGGGAAGATATTGGTGTGCGAAACAAGGCTTATTTAAGAGACTTGCTTCTGGAAATAAGTCTTGTTGATCCTAATGTGGAGGAAGATTCTTGTGTTTGGGAGATGGCTAACGATGGCACATTTTTAGTTGGGGATATGCGTCGTCTTATCGATTCTAAGATTCTTCCCACTTTGGTGCCTTCGACTTCTTAGGGTAAAACCCTCCTGCGCAAAGTAAATATTTTTATATGGAGATTGGCTTTGGATCGGTTACCTCATAGATTGAACTTCTCGGCTCGAGGCATGGATATCCCTTCCATCTCGTGTTCTTTATGCAACGGTAATGTGGAATCCTCTTCTCATATTTTCTTTGATTGTGATTTCGCCAAAGAGGTTTGGAGATTGGTTCGTATTTGGTGCGACATTCCTCTTCCTACATTTACATCGTATGGTCATTGGATGTCTTGGTTCACTTCATGGCAGGCTCCTAAAGAGAAGCCGCGTCGCTTGTTCATTATCGTTGCGGCTTCTTTTTGGTGGATTTGGAGGTTCCGTTACAGTGTGGTGTTTTGTTCTCATTCGTTGAGGAAAAGCGACATGTTTGATAACATTCGTTCTTCGTTTTTTTCTTGGTTATTCTACAAGGGTCGCATGCCTTGTAGCTGGGTGGATTAGCTTAAGGCTTTGTTGTTGATCGCGTGTTAACTCTGTCAGATGATGCCCGTTCTCCTCCTTTGTTGGGAATTTCGAGTTTGTTTTGTTTGGTGTAGGTCCTCCTTGTTTTGTTTTATCCCCAAGACTTGTTTGGGCCGTCATCAAAAACACCCCGGAGTGAAAACCGGTGGCTCAGCCTCTGTGGGTGGGGATTTTTCTCTTGTCTCGTTTATTGGCAAGAGTTTTTTATCCCTTTTGTTGTCCTCGCAGTTAAAGTATCGGGTAGGGTCTAGATCTTGTTGCTTTGTTTCTTTTCTAGATTGTATCTGTATGCTTAGCTTCTAGTACCTTACTAGAAGTTTTTTCTTTTATATATATATATGGGAAATGATCAAATGAGAAGAAAAAAATATAATGAGAAGAATAAGAAGGATTTTTAGCCACACATTTTAAATAGAAAAGAGAATTTTAAGGGGAGATGCATGTATTTTTATAGGTGCATCTGAAATGTGTGGTTGTGGTTTCTTCTTATCATTCTCATTATAAGTTTTTTTTCTCATTTGATCATTACTCATATATATATTTTGCCGTTCAAAAAAATAAATAAAAAAGTTCGTCCAAAAGATAAAAAAACTAATGAATTGATAAACAACGTGATCTAATTTATGAACATCATGATATTAAAAAAAACTCTTCAAAAAGAAAACTGATGAACGTGATCTAGCCGGTGAACATTGTGATGTTGTTCATAAAAAACTGATGAACTGATAAACAACGTGATCTAACTAATGAACATTGTGATGTAACTGATGAACAACATCAAAGAAAACTGATGAATATGGCAATAAAAAAAGTAAAAGTTCTTTAAAAAAACTGATGAGCAACATGATTTAACTGATGAACACCGTGACGTTGTTCATAGAAAAAAAATGATGAACTGATGAACACGTATTACAAATTCGAACTTTTATGCATCACAATTTTGATTTTATATCAGGAATTATTGAATTTTTATGAATTACTAAAACAAGTATAATCTAATTAACATCTTCAAACTCTAAAACCATAAAATTTCTTCACTGAGACATTTCATCGAACACCTTATGAGTGTTTTCATGAACATGTGGTTTTTTGAAATTTTATGAGAAAAACTTAATAAAACAAAAAACAATAAAGATTGGATGTTAATTTTGGTGTGTTACTTATGTTTTTCGTGCACAGAGATGTTTACCATGAGTGACATATCAGCTGGTCTGATAGATGTTTCATATGTAAGTTTGTCGTTATATTAAGTTTCGTTGGATGTTGTTGCCATTTGTGTAATTAAATTTACAGCGCATATGCTGCGTGCTGGCAACGCAATCTACAATGTTTGCAGCCACGCACATGTCTTTTTTATAGACAGTCAATGGTGAATTCGAAAAAATTTGCATACAACTTTGATGTGTTATATGTAGGTAGGGCAGCATGAATTGCTTGCAGCCACAGTTATCGAATCATGTATTATGCATTGCTTACTTACCTGAGCCTCTGTCTTATGTGTGTTTATTTCACTATTTCGTATATCATGTTTTACCATACATCGTTTATCGGCCACGATAAAAACTTGGTAAATTCAGTGGCGTTTCGTGTGTAGGTTGTCGTTGGATCAGCCGTCGCTATTAAGTGAAGTTTTCCCACTAAAGGTGGTATGAATGTACAAGTATTAGCCAAGTTTTGTACCACTTTTGTCTCTAAGTTACTGTAGGATTAGTTGTTTCTATTAAGAACCTTTCTTAGATAGAAGGTTGAGCTAAGTAGGACAACTGATTCTACATAAACCTTCAAGACGACCCAACAGAAAGAAACTCGACGGTAGGAGACAATGTTCATGGGATGTTGTTCGGTGTTTCTGCAAAATTGACTGCTCCTGTGACCTCAATGTTTTTCTTAGTAATTCCAGGTTAGTATGTGCAGTTGATTCTACATAAACACCCGACAACGGGTTATGAAAGGAAGTACACATCTCGGTATACGCCCCGAGCCGGGTTATGGTCTCTACCTGTAGTTATTAAAAATAAAGTCGGGTAACGAAGTCACATGGAAGTCAACAGTTTCAAAGTTAAGTGTAAGCTTCACGTATTGATAATCCATCGTTTTCTTTTTGCTATTTCTAATAATCTGACAAATGGGTTTGGTTGTGTGCACAAGGCAAAGGCGGTAAACCATGTTCCACACACGTTTGTACACATGAACGCTGGCAAGGTACGCCTTTTTAACAATTGTCATGTTTGCTACTCTTGAATGTATACCTAATTCTAAGGATAAATGGTATTTGAGAAATTGTTGAGGTTGTGAAACGGCAACAGCAAAAGGGTGAATTAGGTCGTTTATAACGGGTGTTTGCATGATTTTAATGGGTGTTTGGATGGCTTTCAATGGGAGTTTGCGTGATTATTTGGTCTGCTGAAACGGAGCAGGTTGTTCCTATAAATCTTTGTAATTGCGAGCCTTTAAGTATATAGATCAAAGATATGTTTCTTAAACTACATAATAGGTCATTGGAAACACTGTATAGTTGACCCCATTGCTTTCCAAATAACATAGCTATATTCGTATAATAAATTATATAACTGCATGTTCACACAATCTTCCTTCTACTTCTTGCAGGCATCCCACCACACGATGTCATAGAAGGAATAGCAAAGACCATTGTGACAACCATGGCTGACCACAACACTGATCAGTATTGCATCCACAAACAGCAACAACGTCCAACTATCATCAGAGGCAAAAAAGAAGAAACGAGACTAGACTAGTTGTGCAAACTTTTGTTCTAATCTGCATACAAAGACCTTGCTCTATGTTATTTTGAAACGAGCAAATACACATTAAAATATGCATTTGTACAAACTTTTGTAAACAAGCAGATAGACTAACCTGACTTGATGCAGTAAATATGCGGTAACATATGCATCTGAACAAACTTTTGTAATGCACATATAAACCAAAACACTTGATGCACTACTTAGATGTACTTAGCGATTGTTAAGGCTTCTAACACAACACAGGATCCATCATCCCGCAGTGAAGCGCGAGCTGAAATCCTCATTTCCTTAAATAGTAAGATTTTGTTTGTAGAAAATTACTTTAGGACTTATTTAAGTTAAGTTACGTTAGGAGTCAAGGAATATCTCAATATTGCTGGAAAGAAAAAGGGTAAACTACTTATCAAAAAATAAAAGGGTAAAGTCGATGTCATCACTGATGCACGTTTATGTTATTTTTCTAGAAATTGTCATGTCTGCTTTTTTAATAAGTGGAACCAAGAAACTCATTCATCGAACGTATGCACTTCCATGAAATCCACCTCCCACCAACGGCAAATCTTGCGAAAATTATCTTTCGCAACAAGGCAATCAAAAAATAAATGACTTGATGATTCCGTGACGCTACCACAAACGAGACAAAAAATAAACGGAATATCTATACAAGCTCAGGATATATTAAACGGGTAGGCAAAACACATTCCTTACCTTCCACGCATGAATGTTTAACCTTGGATTGGCACCAAGTTTTTATCCATCGATTTGAGTAGACACGTTCCGGAAACACTGTTATCATCAATACCTTTCTAGCCTAAGCTACCGAGAACTCACCCGAACCATCAAGCGTCCATACCACCTATCAGTGCGTGACACCAAGAACAACACATTCGTACGTAACTCGTCAAATTCCGTCAACTGATCTGTTCCCTCCGGCGTCTAGGAGCACGACGAAAAGACCAGGTCAAATTCTCCGGTGACAGTTTAGAAGCCACATCGACAGTCTTCTTCACTTCCAGCGCATAAAGCCTAGGATATCTTTGTTTCAAAACCATGTCTCCATGCCACAAATCCTCCCAAAAATAAGTATCCGCACCATTGCCAAGCTTTTTCTGCATAAAATTATTTAAGTGTATACCTTTTACTTCAATGTTTCCACCTCCTGGAGAATGCTTCGCCAAATGGACTTGTAACCAACCTTGAATCCGCTACCATTTTTCCCATCTTCGCCATGAATAGCTTTAATAACCCTAGTCCATAACAAGTTCTTTTGAGTTGTAAACCGCCAAAACCAAACCCATTTACACATAAGAAGCTCTATTAATCGCATATAAACAATAAACACCAAAGGCCACCTTCGCTTTAGAACACAAACCTTACTCCATTTCCACCCATATCGATTTTTTTACTATTTAAATCGCCACCACTAAAAAACCGACCTTCGAATTGATTTTATGCTTGAAGGACTTTCATGGCCACCTTGAATATAGACATGATGAAAACTAGGCATGGATTCTTAGAACCGCCTGAGAAGGGTTTAAATGACCACCTATCGATAATGTTTCATCTTCCATTTTGAAAGAAAACGATCTACATTTTATCCACAATCTCATCCCAAGATTTAAATCCGAGACATATTTCCTATCCCCCAACTTTCGAACCAAATAAGCAAGAAGGAGCCTTAAGGCCACCACAACCAATCTATATGTCAGCTTGTCACCACCCTATCTTCATCAACCCACAACACCGCAATAAACTTACTCTTGCTCAAATTAATACAAGAACCTGAAGCACGATGAAAACATATTGCACACATGTATAATCTATCATATTCCTTAGTACTTCCATTTCCCCATAAACAACCGCATCGTCCGCCTAGAACATATAGTAAAAGATGCATAACCGAATTAACAGTAATGCCATTAAAACAAGCCCCATCCATAACTCTTTTAAAAAGAAATGTGAAGACCTCGTCCATAACCAAAATAAAAATAAACGGAGAAAGAGGATCACCTTGTATAAGAGGCCCTTAAAAAACTAAAATTCTCCGTAGGGCTTTTCCATTTCACTAAAAACCGATCCCCAAAGAAGATCGAAGACTTTCTTGAATTCCAACACATCCATTTTTTAACCAAACAAAATTTTCTAGACATCATCAAGGTAAATCCCACCGAACAGAAAATCATAAGCCTCTTTCAAAGTCAAATTTTTTAGAATAAATTGAATGTTTTTTCTCAACTTACCACCACTATGCAAAACCTCATGAAATATAAATGGTCCGGCAAAAATTTGCCAATCCGGAACCAAAGCCGTTGCAACCTCATTAACAGTATCGCCAGCACCACCACAAGACGATTAGACACCAACAATTTTCGCAATTGTTTTTATAAAGGGCTCCCAATAAGACTAATCGGCGTCTGAAATCCTTCTCCATTTTGCTTCGAGAATTCTTCGGAAATCAACGCTATAAAAAGAGAATTACAACCCATTTGGAATGCGATGTAATGAAAAGAAATATTTCACCGCGCCAACACATCTTTTCCTATTAAACGCCAAAACCTTTTAGCAAAACCCCAAATGTCAATCCATCCGGCCCCGGAGATTTATCAACACCACAATCCCAAACCGCCTTTTTAATCTCTTCATTTGACACTTCGGCTTCCAAATCCCATGTTGCATGAATTCAGATGAAGGAGAAACTCCAGATTAAGCAGCGCTGCCGAAACTGATTTAGGTATATCAAAATGATTCTTGAAATGAATTAAGGAACTCATTTTTAACCATATTAGGAATTTCCACCTAATCCTCCTTCCCACCAGAACCCCTCGGATATGAAGTTGGTTTTCGTTTCTTATTAAGAATAACATGTACATATTTTGAGTTCTCGTCGACCTTCAATTGCCCATTAGAATTTTTCCTTTAGACGCACCATTGCAACATAATTGATCCACCTCTTGAATATCGAGTTACAACCTCCGCACGTTATGCAAAGTATCAGACGACCATCTCCTTGTCAATGATCATACCTCCAAATCAGCGAGCTCCTGTTTCAAGCACATGTTTTTGAGTTTTTGGACTTTATCTCAGCCATTCCAAACACGTATCTTCTTTTTTAGATATTTTCAAACTTGTTTCATCATGTTTGATCATAGCATTAGAAATTACTACCCGAAGCTTCACGCCACAACCTCATTAAAAAAGTTCTCAAAATCCCTCCATTTCCAGCCAATAATGAAAAAAAAACCAAACGGATAGGTCCATAGTCCATAGTAGATTCACATAATAATATAGGACGGTGGTCTGATAAAAACTATCTAGGTGAGGGGCTGATAAATTAGGCCACTGCACTCAGTAAGCTTTCCGGACATGGAATCTATCAAAGCTTACGCACTTTGAAGCAGATCTGTGACACATGTAAAAGAACATACCACCACTGGAACTCCTCTAAATTCCAATTTAGATAAAAGAGTTAGAAAAGCATTTTTCGCCCTAACACGTTGAAAATAGTTTCAAATCGCTTCATTTTTATTACGACCTCTTTAAAATCACCATGATAATCACTGAACCTTTCCAATTTCAATGACGTGACATAAATAATCCCATAGACGTTTTCTTTTTCTGACAACTCTTGCGGGGCATAACACCGAAAAAAATAAGAATAATTTGCCATTAGAAAACACCCAATTTCCTTGAATCATAACAAAATAATCTGAACCGTTAAATTTAGTTTCTTAAACGCATTAGGATCCCAAACACATAAAATCCCACCTGATTTACCAACCGAGGCACTATGCACATAATCAAACGCAAAGTTACCCCAGCATCTTTTGATTTCAAACAAATCAATAGACTCCATTTTAGTTTCTTGCAACGTAAGAAAATTCACCTTGTTAGAGACACACAACTCCTTTACCCAATCTTTTTTAGCCTTTGGGTTAAGACCTTGGATATTTAAAGACAACATATTCATCGGAAAACACCATCCACTCCTTGCGATTCAATGATCTCTTCAATATTCTTCATACACCCGTCCATATTATACCCCATAGTTTGTCCCACCTTAACCAATTCATCCATCAACATTAATATAGAACCACCTTTCCGAGAACCTTCAGACTCTCTACAATGATCCGAGTCCATAGATTCCCCACCTGCTTTTTTGTACGTGTTAAACCCCGAGCTAAAATTCACTTCATCAGAAATATTGTTTACATTCCCGAATTCACCATCACAATTATCCTTCTGATTATCCATCTCAACATTTTCAACATCATTCTCTCTTGGTGTAAAACCAGGAGGGTACTCCAAACTCTCTTTTGTGCTCGCCTCCTTATTATTCTTCATCTTATCTTTATTAAGGAGAGAATAAATATTAAACGGGTCTTCTGATTGTTTACCATTTTGCTCACTAGAAACAACACCATCCTTGGATTTTGGATTCTCCTCCTCAACCTCTGTATCAGATACCCTACTAACATCATTTTCCCCTTGTACCTCCTCATCACTCTCACCGAAATCCTTCTTAAAAACTTCTTCACATTCTTCATCTTCTGAGTCACTTTCCTCATCATTTTGATCATCCAAATCTGGAGTCCAACCCGGAATCTCTATGGCTCGCACCCAATGCGTCTTACCTTTATAATTAATTTTAAATGATTCAAATATGTGAGACATACTCTTAGTGAGAACACAAAGTCTTTTGCAATGGTAATTTTCTTTCTCCAAGTTCTCCACATTTAACAAGGTTCCCCACTTTGATGCAATTCGAATAAAAGTATTTTCATTCCACACTTTTAAAGGAATACCCTCAATTTCCACCATAGTAACTCGTTCATCAGTAATGAATTCACTAGACGCTTGGATTAGCTGAGAGAACCACGAACATACTCCTGTAGATAACAAAAACTTCTCCTTTGCCTCCACCGAGTCAAAAGCAATCATAACCCACAAACCACCCATGTATCTTAAATCAATATCGGTGAAGCCTTCATTCCCCAATGCCACTTTTAGATTTTCTAACACTCCAACCTCCTTCACCTTCCCATTTAAACAACATGAGTAATCCTGTGTGTTTACGCAAGAATCATCTAAAACCAACACTGGCTTGCTATCATTCTCCCCATTCCCTTGGCTCTGATTTTTTACCACATTCGCATAGGAACTTACATCATCCCTATGCCCATTGTCCTTAGTATTCCCAATTGATGAGTCTCTGATCTTTCCTTTCATAGCAGGTTGATGACTGCTAGTAGAACCCTTAGGCCTATGGAATCTAGCAGCATTAGCATGAATTCTATGTCTACCAATCCACACCGTACATAAATTACCAACCAAACGCTCCACATCAAAAACTTTAATAAAACGCACAAATCCGAATCTCTTACCAGCCTTTGATCTTTTGTTAGGAATAAACGCATCAACCACATGCCTATATTGTTTACACGCATTCCATAGATCCTTAGCACTCGCTTGCTCAGGAAAATTAGTCACGAACACGGACGTGAAGATCTTCAGCACATCATCCTCCTTAGTTCTCTTAGAACCCATTTGAATCAAAACAAAGAAGATATCACCAATTTAAAAAATCACAACAAAAAAACCTAAAAGCGAGAGGTTAGGGTTTTGGATTTCAAAGGAATTAGGATTAGATTTTTTATTGGAAATTTAATTGGAAAAAAACAAAAAAAAGGAGAAAACGACAAAGAAGCAAACCCTAAATCGAAAACAACAACCCTATAGATCCTGATCATCAAATCATGAAAATAACTCGATAAGAAAATCAATCACAAAGGAATGATCTCACTATTTCAGGCTTGTCTATGATCGATTAACAAGATGGTAGTAGTTATTGAGATCGGTTAGGGAAGATCACCCACAGTGGGATCAATTGTTTTAAATTATTTGAAATTGTATGAGATTGGTATTTGAGATGAAAACTGTAAAGTGGTTTTATTTTTCAATCGAAATCTTCCTTGTGAAAAGTCATTGATTATGTGCGCTGATCTCATGAAATTAAATGTTGTACCCCATATATTTGCATTCTAAGCGATCGTTAAGGCTTCTAACACAACATAGGATCCATCATCCCGCAGTGAAGCGCGAGCTGAAATCCTCATTTCCTTAAATAGTAAGTTTTTGTTTGTAGAAAATTATTTTAGGACTTATTTAAGTCAAGTTACGTTAGGAGTCAAGGAATATCTCAATATTGCTGGAAAGAAAAAGGGTAAACTACTTATCAAAAAATAAAAGGGTAAAGTCGATGTCATCACTGACGCACGTTTATATTATTTTTCTAGAAATTGTCATGTCTGATTTTTTAATATGTGGGTGAACTGAAGAGAGTACAAGTCCCAAACTATGTATCGAACCTAGACAGCCAATTATTATTTCAAAAAAGTGCGATAGCATGCACTAGAATGTTAAACATGAGGAGTAAAAAACAGTGCCAAAGTACTAAAATGAGGCACTTGAAGAAAAAACAAAGGGTAAAGGCCGTTTATTATCAACTTATTTTTTTATTTGTATCGTAATGACAAACTTACTTTTTTTGTACACATTACACCAATTTATTTTCAAATTTTGTTTGACATCACCAATATCACAACTTGTTACCGACACGCTGGCATATACGTTCCACGCTGGCAAAAATATTTTAGGGTAAAGGCCATTTATTACCAACATACTTTCTCATTTGTACCGTCATGACCAATTTATTTTTTTTCGTACTCACTACACCTACGGACATTCAAATTTTGTTCGACATCACCAATATAACCATAAAATGACTAAATTACCCTTGTCTTTTTTAACATATTTATAATCATAATTTTTTTAAATCTTAATTTTTTAAAAAGTACTTTAACAAAAAAAAATTTAACTAATTTTTTTAAATCATAATTTTTTAAAAAGTACGAATTTTAAAAAAATATTTTTTAAAATTTCGTACTTTATAAAATCTTAATTTTTTTAAAATAAATTTAATTTTTTTCGTACTTTTAAAATTTAACAAATTTGTGAAAATGTTTTGGCCATAACTATGTTTCAAAAATTTATGTACGTATAATTACAAAATAATTCAATGTTAATTTTTAAGACAATAAGATAACTTTTACAAGTCTTGAAAAATTAAATAAATTATTAAAAGAAGAATACATAAGATATATAATAAAATGAGTTATAAAAATCGTTATTAAAATTGATTATAGAATTATTGTATATAATTAGTCAAGTTTACCGATTTTGCAACACATGTTGTTAAAGGGCCTCCGGCATAATATCACACAAGGCCTCCAAAATTCACGGGACGGCCCTGCTGTTTAGGTCAAGAATAACAACTATAATTATTTCCAACTCTCCTTCGTATGAAACTGAAGATAGTGATGTCGGCAACACTCTTTTATCAGTTCAAACACACACACGAAAGTACTCGATAGAGTAAACGTGATACCTTTGGTTATTCTACTGATAACAAGGCTGATGTCCTACAAATTGCAGTCTTGAAATATGAAAGTGATGATGAAACAGATCATGATACCTTAGGTTGTCGTACTGATAACAAGGCTATCTCCCCCAAATTGTAATCTTAAAAGATTAGATTTAACTTCTTTTTTTTACGTTATGCAGATTTAACACTTTTAAATATGTCGGTTTAATGAGAATGTTTTGCCACATCTTATGCTGTAATTTTTGCTTACAGAGTGAATCATACCTGCTGACAGTAAACCGAATTTGACCGGGAACCAAACGACATGTGTTTATACAATTAATTTGTTAGGGACAAGAGCAACCATTATCATTACTAACCTTCTTACAGAGGAGATCAAAGAAGCTGAATGTTAGCCTTAATTTTATATAAGTCGAACAAAAATGTTATCGGTCTTATTACTCGTAATTAGTCTTGTTAAGTAATAGGCTAGTCGGGTTCAACGGACTTGAATTTTAATCTAATATTGTCCATGTTTCGGGCTCGAAGCCCAAGATAAGCCAAGCCCGTGCCAAGTTACAAAGCCCATACGCCACTTAGTGGGTTAAGGGTATAAATAGGACCCTCTCCACACATGGAGAGGGTGTTGGTTGCATTTGATTTCATTTGTAACTCACCAAACTTCTCTCTAATCTAATCTTTCTCTCTTGTTTTCTCTCTCTAGTTTTCCATTTTTCCTTTATCATTTTTCTAGCTTATTGCTTATTGGTATGACTTATTGGTGTGACATAAGTTAAGTTTTGGGATAACACTGAAATTAGTGAAGTTGAGAACAATATTTTGGGCACCATTCCTTCTATACAAACAAACAAATGTGATAAAATAAAACTGAAAGAACTGATAATGATCTCCAGAAAATAGTAGTTACTTAAAATGTAGAATTCTAATTATTTTTCTGTTAGCCAGAATTTAAAATTTATATGTTCAATTAAAAATGTTGAACCAAATCTTGTGGATTTAAATTTGTATGATCTCCAGAAAAGCGGTCGTCGTTTAGCTGAGAAATAGAAACAGATCGACTGCCCGGCCTGTCATGGATTTTGTTAAGAAAGTTGTTTGTATATGCTTATGAGCAACGCGGCTTATATTTCATAAGCCAATTTTCCGGTTTAATTCTAACTTGTGAGCTTATTTTACATATTTAAGTTATAATAAGCTTAAAAGTAAAAAACACAAGTCGGAGTAAATGAACTTATGTAACATAGGCCGAGTCAAATAAGCTCATAAGCCAAAAAACAAAAGCTTAAACAACTTCTATACTATGTGCTGTATATATTTAGGAAACTGGAGCCGGCTACCCCAATTTCAAAATAAAAGTCATCACCTGAACGGGCTGATTGATTAAGTAAGAACTCGGAAATCAATCATCGTATCACAAATGGTGTCATTTACAGGGATCGACAACGTTTGTTGTCCAATACAATTGAATGAATGGATCAGGAAACCCAAACAATAAATGTATTAGAACCCGTGTACTAACACATTAACCACAAAATTAGAACCCGTAGTTAATGTGTTAGTACTTAACTGATAACTGTGAAAGCATTGTAACACTTATCTGTTAAGTACTAACACATTAACCATCTAGAAATTAAGAATATTTAAAGAGAACGATAACAGTTTTCATAAAATAGGACACCATTTTAACACATGATAACAAGTGCTCCGTAACACTCCATTATAAAACAAGTTAACAAGAGAACTTTTCTTTCTGGATACTCGGGCCCGATGCACAAGGCCCCTTTTTCTATGGGGCCACAATCATAAGCCCAACTTTATGTTTTCCATTCTCATCAGCCCAATCTTTTTTCTCATCTGGTTTATAAAACAGGGGTGTTCATGGGTTTGGTTATTGGGTTGTTCGGTTTATTCACTTCGGTTAGCCCGGTTAATTTTTCTTTTAGGAGCCGAAAACCGATCCGAACAAAATTAGATATCAACCGAACCGAATTTGAATTAGTTTGGTTTTCGGGTTGACCCGAATAACTCGAATTACACCATTTATATATATTTTTTTAATTTAATTATATAGATTTTCTAGAGAAAAAAAAAATATTTCAAACATAGTATTTTTTTATATTTGGATAAAATTTTAAGTCTTTTATATATATAAATATATAAAAAAATATATATATTTTTATAAATTCGTTTTTCGGTTCAGATTGTCAAAACCATATCCAAACCGAAAACCGAATTTTTAGTTTGATTCGATTATGGAAAATTCGGTTCGGTCATAAGTTTTTTTTTTCTGGTTCAGTTTTGGTATATTCGGTTATTACCCAAACGATCGGTTTATAAATCTCTAATATAACGTTTTTGGAAACCTATAATAACTTTTGTAATTTAATGAGTTACTTTTTACATGTAAGTTTTTCATGTTCAAAGAGCCTAGTTACGAAGCAAAAAAAATTGCTGAAAATTCACATCATAAGTGTGTGCATATTCAATACTTAGAGCATCGGGTTGTGACCTCGGAGTGACGGACCATGGACTAAAAGTTAGACGAACTACTCAGCGGCCATGTATTAAAACAAGCACAGTTGACCGCGCGTTGCTGCGGGGCGGTGTTTCTTTTATCATAGATGTGGGTGTTTTTTTTAAGCATGATTGCCCGCGCGTTAATGCGAGGCGTTAAATTTTTTTTTTATTTTTTTTGCAGTTTTATTTTTCCGGTCTCGTGTTTAATAGTTTTTTTTATATGGGCTTATGTGTTGGCCGTCATATCGTGGGTATTTTTTTATCTGAATAAATCTATATTTTTTTTTCCTATTTTGTGTTGAGCAATATTTTTTATTGGGTTTATTTTTTCGGTCTCATGTTTAATAGTTTTTTTTATATGGGCTTATGTGTTGGGCCTCATGGCGCGGATATTTTTTGATCTGAATAAATCAGTAATTTTGTAAAAAAAAATTCTATTTTGTGCTGAGCAATTTTTTATTTTTATTTTTTAAGTTGCCTACTTAAACAAAAAAAAAAGTGTTAAATGGACCGGCCCAAAATGGCAGCCCAATGGGCCTGTTACTGTATTATTTTTAAAATTTGTATGTTATGTTAATTTTTTAAAGGTTATGTGTTTAAAGGTTGTTTTTTTGGCTATTTGGGTTTATTTTAATATAATTTTATGAGATTGGGTAAATATGTGTTAAGCAATGATTGTCCGCGCGTTGATGCGGGGTGTTAAATTTTGTTTTTTTTTATATTTTGTGCGACTTTATTTTTCCGGTGTCATGTTTAATAAAAAAATTTATTATATACATATACTATATTTGGATGAAAACGCCATGTCGTGAGTATTTTTTGATCTGAATAAATCAATACTTTTGAAAAAAAATTTGTTATTTTGTGCCGAGCAAATTTTTTTTTTAAATTTGCCTGGTAAAGAAAAAAAAAAAAAAACACTAAATGGGCCGGCCCATGGGCCGGTTACTGTAGCTACTGTAGCTAACTGCCAAAACGGCAGCGTTTTCATCCAAATATAGTATATGTATATAATTTTGCAGTATTTCATTAAATCTAAAGCCGTTTTTTTCTAAACTTATTCGACCAGTTTATAGACTTTTTTCATTTGGAACAGCTAATAGTCATTTCTGAATATTTCAAAAAAGCCAAAAACCTTAAGCATTCGGGTTTAGGCGCCTTTTTGAGAAGCACCATTTTCATGAACTCGTTACCCAATCAGGCTAAAATACAAATACATGATCCAAGAAAAAACTTTATCTGCAAAACTTATATTCACCGGGTATAAACCCTTTACTCTATGTAACTCCAAACCGATAATCAAAACACGTAAAATTTAAACACGTGTAGTAAAAAAACATATTCAGCTTTAAGTTATCGCGTTCACCTGATTGGAAATCCAGAGCATGAACTCTTCCAGAAATTACACGGCTGAAAGACTTGATCAATCTCAGTGCATGTGTATATAGATCGATCCCGAAACGTAATCATCTTCTTAGTTTACCAGCCATGAAAATGACAAGAACAAGCTTAATATAAACATAAATAAACATATAGTATGAGGAACTAACTTTAATTAAAACTACTTTATTAAAGAGATGTAACTGATACGACCCGATTAGGGAGGTACCGATAGTTAGTACCACTTTAAGCGGATGCTTGCTCCTAAGAAGTTAAGAAGAGGAAGAGAGATGTATTTGACTCGAAAAGAACTACTATTCTCATTAATTGATTCGGCTTAAATAGCCACACGAAACAGGGGATAAACACAAATACGTTCCTAGATGATAAAGGCTAACAATGACTATTCCTATCACAATGACTCAATAACAATTATCCTAAACAAGATAAACATGAAAATAGATATCCTAGTGTTTCACAAAATCCTTGTGCCACACCGGTACAACTGACGCCCTTGACGTGCGCCGAGGTTCTCGAACAGTTGGCGTATCATTCCGCGTTCCTTCAAAAATGACCTTGTCCTCAAGGTCATAAGCTGGAAAAGCATTCTGAAACTCTGACAGTCATTCCCACGTAGCCTCCTCGGGAGACCTTCCAGCCCATTGTACTAACACTTGCTGCTCCATTCTTCCACCGCGCAACACTGCCCGCGTTCCACATATAGCAACGGGTTCCTCAACTGGATGCCCTTCCGTACTTCCCTCAGGAATAGGTGTGACTTTAAAGGTATCACTTCCAGAAAATAGTTTGAGAAGGGAAACGTGAAACACTGGGTGTATTTTACTATCAACAGGCAAGGCTAAGCGATAGGCCACCTTACCCACACGCTCCACTACTTCAAATGGCCCATAGTATCGTTTAGCGAGCTTGTTGGATGCTCGTTTAGCCAAGGTGAGCTGACGGTACGGTTGTAGCTTGACTAGCACCTTATCACCAATGCTAAACTCAAGCTCCCGACGCTTACGATTAGCTTTCACTTCCATCCGGTTCTTGGCGGCTAAGAGGTTGTCTCGTAGTTGTCGCAACAAAGCATCCCGTTCACATAATGCATCATCCACAGCCGCAACCTTCGAGGTTCCCGGGGGGTAAGGAACCACAGCCATGGGAACTTTGCCATATAAAGCTTGGTATGGTGTCATTTTGATGCTACTATGATAAGTAGTATTGTAACAATACTCGGCCCATGGAAGGAAACGAACCCAATGAGTAGGATGATCCGTGACCATAGCACGCAAATACTGCTCGAGACCGCGGTTTACCACTTCCGTTTGTCCATCCGATTGAGGGTGGTAAGCAGTGCTATGATTAAGTTGGGTCCCACTAAGCTTAAAAAGTTGAGTCCAAAAATTACTAACGAAGATAGGATCACGGTCTGAGACAATTGTTTTCGGTATCCCATGAAGTTTAATAACGGTATCAACAAATACCTCTGCTGCGCGTTTAACTTAACAAGGATATTTTATAAGATATTTATTAGATATTTATCTAAATATCTTTACGAACTCTTTCCTGTAAACTTAACCCTAGTAAACTTAACTAGAGTTTCTAACCTTATTTTAAAGCCCTATATAAAGGCTTAACTAGTAGAAAAACATACAAAAACACATTCCTAAGGTGTAACACAAAAATCTCTCCATTTCTTCTCTATACTATGCCACGCTCAAGAAACACCCATTTGCACAATCCAACTACAAATTTTTTCTACCACTGATCAAGCATAACCCACACCTCATTCTAGCCCTTCTAAGGTGTTTACATAGACATTTGGTTAACCATTTGCTCAGTATAGGAGCAAAGATTTGGAAGATTATGGTTTCAAACACTAATCTAAGGTGTTTCCATTGGTGCAAGCTTGTGTTTTGATCTAACCATGGTTTTAGATTTGTCTTGTCATCATAATACAATATCATCAAGTGGCTTAACTAAGATCTATTGTATTCTATACATTTATTGATTTTTATGTGTCATATGTTTTTATTTAGCATAAATCACCACATTTATGATTTCTTTAATGGGTTTGTAACAAAAGTTGTAAGCGAAAAAGTCTAAAACAGTTTTAAAACACTTCTGAGAAAAATATCTTAAGGGGCTGTTTGTAATTCAAAATTTACATATATGTTTTATGATTTTATAAAATACTACATGTCACAAGGATCGAGGGGTCATAAAGAACTCGAAAAACCGATTAATAACGAAGAAGATACGCTATTTACAAGTTTACGATAGTTAATACTTTTATAAAACAATTTTTATAAAAAGTACTATTCATCACAGAAACTTATACTTTATAAACATCAATAATATGATAAAACTTTCAATTACAAGAACGTGCTCGAAAGAATCACTAAAATCGGAGTTAAAACGAATAAGTTATGACGATTATACGATTAAGCTAATTAAATTTATATAAATTATTACTATTCATGAATAGTAAAAGTACTATTCATCAGCAGATTTTAACTTTTTAAAAATACGATTATTTGATACATCTTTCAAATACGAAAGCGTGAACGAAGGAAACGTACACAACGGGTTTAAAACGAGAAAGTTACACACTATTTTCTAACTTGTGCACTATTTCCTGAGGTGAATAGTGTTGGTTCGTTTTTAATAAAACTTTTTGCAAAACTTTATGGAATCATTTAAATAATATTTATAATTAGTTTAGACTTTATAAATATTATTTTACAAAGGCGATTAAACCATTTAACGATTATACGGAGATAAATACATGGTATTTAATTATCAAATACAATTTGAACATAATTTCACAAACGCAACTAGATGGTGATGTAGCTATATAGAAATATATATGTGTTATAGTTACCAAAGTGCTATATTACTAGGGAATTTCATAATGAGGCCTCTTCGGATGGCGTATTGACGAGTTGTTGGATTTACGATTTAAAGTATCCTAGCTCCTCGTACGTCATGTCATGACCTCTTTAATTATGATAGCCCGAACGATAGTACGATATAACAACTATAAGATTATATTCAATGTTATTAATTAAAGTACTTGGTACTTATACGACCCATATTTACTTAGGTTGCTTTCGGATATTTCCGTGATACATTTTCTGCCATTTACCTGATTATTTCATCACTTCACTTCTAAGGTGAGATTCATAGCCTCGCTTTTACTTATTTACATGCTTTATAAACCCGCGAGGGGGATACATGCTTGTTACAAACTCTTTTACATACTCGTTTATCTTATAACAATGTGATTACTTTTCAAGGACTTAGTGAGTTCATAGTCTCGCATTTCAATCTTTATAATGTTTTATATAAATCCGCGAGGGGAATACATGCTCTTTTACAAACTTGTATATTTTACTACAGTACAATTACCTTTCAATACTTTGTGAGTTCATAGCCCCCTTTTTACTACTTAATTGTTTTACAAACTCTAAGGGGTGAATTACATTGCTTATTTTACTATTGGACACAAGTGTTTTTCTAAGTGTTTTCAAAGTGTTTTAAACTGTATGCTATCCAGATTACTGCCTGAATATTATTGCCTAAGTTACCACTATTGCCAATTAAGTCCCTACTATATCATGAACCGTCAATTGCTATTGTAGTGAGCGCGAGTGTTGTGGATAGATCTATCGGGACTGACAATCCCCACCTGGAATTTCTGGTCACAAGTTGACCATGGTGCATTTAACATTGAGAATACTTTTAGGTTGTTGGCAAGCATCCTATACATTTGGGGCACAAACTAGTTAAGGCTTCGGGGTCATGAGCTTAGTGCAATAATACAAAGTGTTGGACATGATGAATGTGTTTCTCTTGTCTACCTTACCTATTTTGGACTATGGAATACGTACATAGTCTGCTATTACTTGTTTTGGACTTCGGAATACGTACTTAGTCCACCATTTACTTCGATCTTGTGGTCCACTACTGAACATTACTAGATTTATTAAATCTCTACTTGGATTTCGGAAATAACACTTTTAAATGTTGTAACGCTACTTTTCTTCTGAAATACTTCTTAAATTATTTCAATACTGCTTTTTACTTAAACCTATGAATTCACCAACATTATTGTTGACGTTTTAGCATGTATTTTCAGGTTACTATTTTGCTAGTGGAGCATTGGGAGCATTCGAGTCGCGCGGATATATATTTTTGAAGGCTTAATAACTTGAGTACCATTCGATAACGTTTTTAAACAAAATGTTTCTATTGCATTATAAATGGGATCCTTTGTAAACTCTGATTTTAATATATCAAATGTGAAATTTATCTTAAAACGTCTCTTTTGAGGTCGTTTTCTGTGACTTGTGTTTTGTGCCCTGAAGTAGCACCCCAATGTTGCCATTCCGCTGCGTTGTCATGATTTTTGGGGGTGTTACATAATTCTTCAGGAACAAAGAAATATCAGGGATCAAATAGTAATGATGGTGGTAATACCAGAGATGAAGTCAAAATAGCTGGTGGAGTAATAGGATCTGGTGGTGGAATTGGTAATGCCTTAGCATAAAATGCTTGCATGTCTTTAAGATATGGATTATTGTAGAAAGGTGAGAATACAAGTGGGATTTCATCATTCTTAGAATTTTTCAAAAAGTCAGAGGATAAAGTGTGGCTGGGAAATAGTTCGGTAAGGTTGAAGTATAGTCAAGAATATTTGTAGACGGAAAAGTGCATTCCTTATCAACATCAGATGGGGTAGGATGGATGGGGAAAGACATGACTGTATAACAACCAAGTAAAATAATATAAGTTTATTTAGTATAATAGTAGTGTAGTACATGTCATGCAAATCTTTCACATCTACTATTCTGGAAACGCAGTGGCACGAAGGACTTTCTTGAAAATGGAAAAGTAGTTATAGTTTAGGTTTTACCCTTACTCACTATAACCATTAGCTCGGATACCAATCTGTAACACCCTAATTTTTGACATATAGCAGCGGAAGCTAATTTGGGGTATTACTTCACAGATCAACAGTCAAAATCATATAAAATGACTCAAAAGAGACGTTTGGAAAATTTAGTTATTATTCAATAATATATCAGAGTTTTACAAAAGGAGGTCCCAAAATCTAGAAACATAAAGTTTGAATGATAACAGTTTAGCC
>BQNB010120596.1:0-20605 GCA_026074375.1 Tanacetum coccineum | reverse complement strand
TTCTATTCTCTATAAATAGGAATGTTAGGGCTCATTTGCCAGTTGTTGTTTTTGTTTTAAATTTTCAGTTTGTATTTCTTTCAATTTTAAGCATTTCTTTCAAATATTTTTGTAATTCAGCTTTAATCACTTGTACGTTCATTCTCTAAGCTTGTACTCTATCATTTTAGTAATCTCATTTCAGTTTCCAAGTTTAATTGTCATTTGTTTTCCATTTTAAGCTCTTTTCACTCAATAAGCTTTCAATAAGCTCTTTTGAGCTTATTCTTGTTAATAAGCTCAAATTCAGTTTAAAACTTTGTAAAAGCCTTTAAATACTGTTTTCAGCTCATTTAGTTTAAAAAGTTTTCATTTGGATTCAAGTTGAGCAAGTTTGGAAGCTATAAGGAGTAATAAGCTCTTATAAGCTCATTTAGCTTATTAAGCTGGTTTAGAGGCAAGGTGCCATTTAGGATCACCTAGACTCTACACTTGGATGTCTAGGTGAAGAAGATTCCACAAATTTCAGGTTTAACTTTCTTAAAATTCATTTTAGAATTTTTCATAGCTTAATGCAATTTGCTTATTCTAATGAATTCTTATGTCTATACATGTTTCATTTAGTTAGGTTATAGTAGAGTAAGCAGCTTATTTCTCCTAATAAGCTAGTACTTTTTCAGCTTAAATAGCTTTATTAGGACATAGTTAGTAGAAGTGGATAAAAAGTTTTTAAAGTTTTAGGTTTAAATAAGATTTTAAGCTCATTTTATGTTTGGTCAGTTAGTTTAAAGGAGTGTTTGGATTTAGCCTATTTTGACTCTTAAAGTCAACATCACCTTGTCAAAACTTTTCATTCATTTGAGTTAGGGTATATTTACAAGAGATAAACAGGTTTCAAAAGTTAGGGAGTAAAATTCAAAATTTTAGAGCTTAATAAGCTTCTTTTGCACCAGGACAGTTTTGATGTTAAGTAAAATTTGAAGGTTAAGTGATTTCTGGTACAAGAGTATTAACACTTGGTTAATATAGATTTAAATACATGAATTGAGTTAGTGTAGGAGTTTCTAAAGTGATACTTTAGCCTACAAATAATGCTTATGTCAATTGAATCAGCAATAGATTGCATCAGCAACAACCCCAAACACAACTTATAATTCCTTAGGCTTAAATTTTCTTCATTGATTTCTTATTTTTTAGTTGGAATTTTTTAGAAACCTTTTTACCTAGGTCCAATTCAAGATAAGTAGAATAGCTCATTGTTAGAAAATGCAAGCTTATTAAGCTTAAAAATAAGCACTTAGCTTGATATAGAAAAAGCTAAACTGCAGACATAAACAAGTACTAGCACTTTTTAATATCAATTTTCTTGTTATTTTAGTTTAACATTAGCTTATTTCTTTTCAAATACTTTTAGTGTACATCTTAAGCCACAATTAGCATCTTTTAGTTTCAAATTTTATCTACAAATAAGCTGGGAATAAGCCAAAACCCAAAAAGATCTTAAAACCTTTAGTTTCTGTAACAGGAATCAAAAGCTTATTTTCTAGTTTATTCTGTGGATTAAAGTAGAAAGTGCTTTTGTTAATGTTGTAGAGGTTAAGCTCTTTTATAAGTTTGTAGTTTTAAGTTTTTGCTGAATCTCATTTTTCAATAAGCCAAAAATAAGCTAGAATCGCGGGGTCTGTTTAGTATTTTTCTCAAAGTTTAGGGGCACCAGTTTCTACTAAAGTGTAAATTCCTAGAAGTTTGCCCGCCTACCCTCTACTTTCCTTTATTACACTATATACCCTGTCTTTCTTAGAATTATAAATAGTTTTAATATTTTTCATATTAGTTTTATAAAAATTAGGTTTAGGTTTTAATAAATCAAAATAGCTGCACAATAGTTGAATAAAAATTTTGGGCTTTTTGTGCCATTGATATTCTGCACCTTTATAGTTTATAAAAATCATTTTTCCATATTTTTCCAGTAAAATTTGTAATTTCTAGGAATTAAAATAGATTTAAGTGATTTACCTTTTCTTAGAAAATTCATAAAAAATAGAAAAATAGTTGAAAATTTTTAATTCTTTTTGCAATAATTTTCTTTTTAAATCTAGTATTTTTGAAAAATAAAAGTAAAATTTTAGTGATAATTTTTAGAAAAAGTTTATTTTTGATTAATTCATTAAACTTTGAAAATTCATAAAAAATTCAAAAATAGTTAAAAAATTCCAATTCTTTTTCCTAAAATTTTCATTTTAAATTTGTGATTTTTAGGTATAAAATTTGTTAAAAGTTGTGCCTTAGATTTTAAATTTCAGTTTTAGCTCGCATTAATACGTTTTGTGCATTTAAATTTCGTGCTATTTCATTGTTTTTAGTTTGTGCTATTATATTGGTAGTATAATCAAAAGTTCAAAAATCCTTTATCATTCTTAACTCGAATCCGAATTATTCCTAAATTCTCAATTCACGATTTCGTTGGGACACGACCCGAGGAAAAGTACTTCCCGGATAAAAATATACAAATTGTGTTTTCTTTAGTGAGATTTTTACCTTATATTTCTCTTGTTTGAGAAGTATTTTGGAAAGAAATTTTCACGGGATTAATACTATAAGTATATTCACTAGGAAAAGCAGGAAGATCTCTCCTTAAGCATCGGTCTTATCTTTGACGACATTAGAGTTCCCGAGAGCTTTTCCCTTCTAAATCCGGTTCACATGGTTTTGATTCTTCAACATTAGACAATCACTCCTGAAATGTCCTGACTTTCCACACTAATAACATGTAACTTTAGGTTTCTGGTTAGCTACTGGGGCCCTCTGAGTTGTTATAGAGATGGAAGTCCTACATCTCTTTGTCGGGTGGCCAACTTTCTTGCAGTTGTTGCACTTCACTGTGCATGGTCTAGCATGGTGCAACCTACACTTGTTTAAGTAAGGCAAACTCCCAGCATATGCCTTCTTCTTATTAGCCCCAGCAGTAAAGGCTCTCACCATATTTTTCCTCTTGTGTGGTGGTTGTTATACACGGTTGCCCCTTAAGTTGTTCTCCCACTTTCTTTTATTGTTAGCATTCCTTGCTACATTGGCATCCTAACGTACGACATGATACATCGAGTAGTGAGCCATGCAGATTCTTGCTCGTAGACAGCAATAACTTCAATAACATCAGCAACTCGTTGGGCTATAATCTGCTTAATATTCATGAAACTCATTCCTTGTCTCGTTGCTGACATTTTCTTTAAAATTGAAAGAAGTAAAAGAAATATTAAATCGGGTCCCAAATGAAATGCTACAAGATGACGGGTTAAAGTCGTGTTCGAATTAATTGGCATGTTTCTAGGCGACGGGTACGAAACGATGTGGGTGTTTCAACAGTACAGAGTGGGTTTTCAAAATCATCTTTAAAGTCAAACAGTAGGATAATCAGTGGGGTCGGCAGACTGTAATGGGTTTCAAAGTTATGTAAAATGGTATTATGTAAAGTCATGAAAAGGTTTTAAAGACCATCACATTACTCATGATGATTTAGGGAAAGTTTAGAGACCATTGTGCCACTCACAATGTCTTAGGAAAAGTTTATAGACCATTGCGTCACTCACAATATCTTAGAAAAGTTTAGAGATTATTATGTCACTCACAATGTCTTAGAAAAGTTTAGTATTTATATAAATAGATTTTATATAAAACAAATGGAAAATCTACTTAAGGCAGGAATAAACGCAAGGTAAACGTATCTCAAAGTGAAATAAACTCAAGGCAAAAGTATGCTCATGGCAAAGCAAATAGGCAACTCATGGTAATTTAAATCTAAAGCAAAATAAGTTTAAGGCATAATAACTTAGGCAAAATATTATTCGAGGCGAAATAATACTTATATATATATATATAGGGTGGGGATACAATGAGAAGGCCCTTAAAATAAAAAGGATGGGAAGCGATCTCAACCATTGGATTACATTTGATAGATCAAAAACGCGGAGGGGCGATTTTGTAAATAACACAAACTTTAAGGGTAAAGCTTTATCAATACAAATTACTAGTCACCCAACGGCATCATTCAGTCCCTAAAATCTATCATTTTCACTCTAACAATTCACTCTTTCTCGCTTTATAATTCACGTCCTTCAGTCCCAACTGCATTATAGTGATGGTAAAGACGATCAAAGGTTTTAAACCTCCACGTAATTGAATCTAAAAAGCCTAAAATTTACCATATCACCTTCAAATCACAAGCAAATTTGTTATTGTATCATTTTGTTAAGATGATAAACATGAATCACGCGCATCTTAAACCACATCGTAAGTCGATTTATAAACCCTAATTTTGTTGTGCTTTATTTTGCTAATTTTATCGAAAATAATATTGGATTAGGTTAATTATAATGAATTCTACATGTCAAAAATCGTTTGTTTATGTGTTTGTATGAGTAATGCTTTTGTTGTAAAGAAGTGATGCAATAGGTTCTACTTTCTGGCAAATAATGTTTGGTTCGTTTAATTATAGTGTCTTTTACATGTCAGAAAGTGTTTGTTTATGTGTTTGTAAGAGTAATGCATTTGTTGTAAAGAAGTGATGCAGTAGGTTCTACATTTATGGCAAATAATATTCGATTAGGTTAGTTATAGTGTATTTTACATGTCAAAAAGTGTTTGTTTATGTGTTTATATGAGTGATGCAGTTGTTGTGTTGAAGTGATGCAGTAGGTAACTGTTAGTTGCACATGACGTTAAATTGTGTTTGGCGAAGTGTGTTTTGTTCGTAAAAGTATCTGTTTTTTTATTACTTAATGCAGTTATGTATTAAAGTGATGCAGTAGGTACCTGCATATGAGGTTAGATTAGGTTAGTTGAAGTGTGTTTTATGTGTCAAAAAGTGTTTATGTGTTTGTTTGAATGTTTAATATAGTTGTTGTATTCATGTGATGCAGTATTTACCACTAAACATTCAGCATTTTATAGGTTTTAAGCCTTAGTTTTTTTTGCAATGGTTTAGCTCCTAGAAAATTTGGGTCATTTGTTTGCAATTTTTATAAGTAAGAAATCTTTTCAAGGGATTAAAGCTAGGGAACTTGGTTTAAGTAGCCAAATGGATTTTTTTGTTGCGACAAAGTAGTCAAGTGTCGGACGATTATAACAAAATAGCCAGGTATCTGGCAGGCGTCTTTACGGACACTAAAAATTTAGAGAAAAAAATCAAGTCTGTAATTTGAAGAAAAAAGTAAATGTATACATGTTATTTAACATTGTTTGGGCAAATAATACTCTCCTATAGCATCTCAACCTGTCTCATACCATCCATCTATAGGTGAAAATAGTTGTTTTAGATGAGAGGAAGATACCTTCACAATCATTCCCGATACCTTTTCTACCTTTGTCACCTTTCCGAGAGTTTTACCGCATTCTTCTCACACGGGGAGGGTGAAGATAAAATTTTTAAACCGGGTATTTTTGATAATATGCTTACAAGGAAGAGTTCTTTAACTCTTGATGTTTTTGACCCACTCCACCCACCCTTAATGGACTTTAATGTTACCAAAGCATTTTCCGGGTTTCATTTTTTATGAAAACTATTTTTCTAAAAGTTTTATGAACCCGGAATCAAAAATGCTACGGTATATCTTTCATTCCTAGTTTGGGGAGGTTTCCACCTCTTAGATTTTCTTCACCCTCACTATTACCCACCATAAAAACAATGTTTGGGAAAGAGTCAGCGAACAAGGGGATCTATAAATAAACAGCGCTTGTGGGAGGGAACCCCTGCCGTTCCTTTTATTTTCTTTTTCTCTCTCTCATTTCTTTCATCGATGGCTCCTACCAGATCATCCCATGTATCCGTAATGCCATAGTCTAACTCCCTAGACATCGGATGTCCAGGAGCAACATCTTCCATATCAACGAATCCATAAAGGTCTCCCCTTCCTACAGAATAAGGGTCTTCCCTAGCTACGGCAGGTCCGTCCTGCCTAGCAGCACCGGCTGCTGAACTCTCCCCGACCTCATGACTAGGGGTGGGAGAAGCAAAATGCACCCTCTTCCGAAGCGGTAAACAACTCTCGGGAATCTCAATATGAGTAGGGCTATTGGGTGGTGGTGATGGTATAGGTAATGGTGGTGATGGTATCTGTGGTAATGGAGATGATAGTGGAGTAAGTAGTGATGGTGGTGGAGTGGTTAAGGCAAGAAGTCTCTCGACCTCTTCCCTGGGAGGAAGTGATATGGATGGCTCATCCCGGATAGATATCCTGGCGGTCATACGGTGTACAGGTAGGACAGAGTCGGCCGGAGCTGGGTGCTCCTCCTCCTCCTCATCCTCGTCCTCGTCCTCATCCTCATCATCATCATCATCCCTATCAGCAGGGTAGTCAGCTGGATCCTCCTCGGGATCCTCATCGTCCTCCTCCGGCTCCTCCTCCGGATCAGACTCAGGAACATATCCTGGTGAATCTGCAGTGGGTGAGGCAGCAGCAGGTAGTGGCTGCTCCTCGGCCGGGAGTATCTCATCCTCCTGTGGCATGTACTCAGGGTACATCGGCTCAGGAACAAAGTCCAGTGGGGGAGGTGACTGCGGCTCCTCGGGGCCAGGTATGTAGTCAGGCGATGGTGGAACCTCATAAGCAGCCATTATGTAAGCATATGGGTCCTCTGGCATAATGGGTGGTCCATCGACTCCTGGTGAACCAATGTCTGAATCGTCCTCAACTGGAAAGGATACTGATGTGTATGTAACTGTAGAATGCTCAGAATCTGACATGATAATATCTGAAATCAAAATTAGCTTATATAAGTATGCTAATATAAGACTCTTATAGTAATATACATTTATATTATAACATGTATATCAATCATGAATATCAATCATGCATGCATCTAGCCTAACCGACTAATGCACAATTAGTGTATGTATGTCCCGTGAAAACCCCTTTGTATGAATGCAATGTTTGAAAACGGTTATAGTCCAGCAAAAACATTTGACCTGGTTCTCTATAACCTTGGCTCTTGATACCAATCTATAACACCCCCAAATTGGGTCGCAGCGGAATAAGGGTCCGGGGCGTGTTACTTCTCAGATCAATAACACAAGATAATATAAGAACGACCAAAAAGTCGTTTAAAAACTGATACATTGGATTTAATAAAGTATGTGTTACAAAAGCCCGAAGCTTTACTTGTTATTATTACAAAGATTTCCAGCCCATAACAGATATACAAAATGTAATGCGACTAAATCTTTAATGCATGACTTCAAAATATAACCACCAATGTATCCTTCGCACCTCGTGCTTAATGACCTCCTAAAAAACATTGCATTTAAAAACGTCAACATAAAGTTGGTGAATTTCATAGGTTTATGTAAATGTATATGCAGGACCGCAAGACTTTCCCAGTGATAATGCAACAGATGCAGACATCACAAAATGTAATTACGTTTACCTAAGCTCATGACACCGAAGCTCGACATAATTGAATACAATATATAAATATTGCCTACATTGCCCGTGATGATGTTCAACCCGTAACATCCAGTATCCGACATGATATACGTTTGTTTCCAGTGATAGCTAGTCACCCGAACGGGGAGGTCAATCCCAAATAGATCTATCTATAATCATTCGCGCTCACATTCCAGTAATTGACAGTTCATGATTCATGGGCATAGTGGGTTATCGCTACTTAGGCAAAACATAATCATGATAAAATGTACACTTGCGTCCAATTTGTAAAACATGCATATGTTTCTCACCCCAAAAACTTGTAATTTAATAATTGTAAAACATGGGGCTATGAACTCACCTTGAGTGAGTAAACTGATAACAAAATATCCCAAGTAAAAACGTGTCACGCTAACGCTCGAATGCAACCTAGTTAATATAGGTCGAATCAGTATTCAAGTACGTTGTCTAACAACAACTATATATAATCCTATATAGTTATCATCGTACTATCGTTCGGGCTATCATAATTTAAGAGGTCATGACATGACGTACGAGGAGTTAGGACACTTTAAATCGTAAATCCAACAACTCGTCAATACATCATCCGAAGAAGCCTCATTATGAAATTCCTTAGTAATATATCACTTCGATAACTAATAACATATATATCCTATATAGCTATATCACCATCTAATCGTTTAAGTGAAATCGCAATTATAAAGTAAAAACGTTTATAATTATGGCTTTAGCAAAAATGACATAACTTTGTCGTTTTAAGCCCGTTTCTACTGCTTTCTCGCGTTTCTTAACCCACCAGTGCTTTCAATATTAAGACAAGTGAACATAAATCACATTTTAAGTTTTTCTTGAGATTCTGTGATGAATAGTGTTTTTACTGTGTTTTTTTTTCCACAACAGCTATAAAAGATATTTTAAACTTTTAATTAACGTAAAACCCGTTTTTGTCCGTATCTTATCTTTATAGCTCTGTTTTTTAGCGATACTTTTCGAGCACGTTCTCCGTAATGAAAGTTTTATCATATATATGATGTTTATAAAGTAAAGTTTCTGCCATGAATAGTAACTTTATAAATAAAATTTGTTTTATAAATATTTTAGCGTTGTAAACTCGTACGAGGTGTATCTTCATCGTTATTAATCCTTTTTCGAGTTTCTTAGCATAATTTTGAATTCCTTATGAATTACTATCTTGTTACAATGATAACCCCCTACTGTATTGGTGATTTCGAATCCAAACAAGCCCTTTATTACCTTTATATACTTTATTATATATTACTTTATTATATAATACTGTTATATATATACTTTCCCTTACATATTTTACACAAAATCCTTTATATAAATCCTTATAATATACTTATGGTCATAGATATAATATAGTGTAAACACCCATAATTTTGTCCATAGTCAAGAATCACAAGTTAATATCTTCTCATAAAATCATAACTTTTCTTAATTAACTTTTAATCACTAGTTTACACTTAAACATTTCCCACTTAAACTAATATGTTAACATACTTATAATTTCATTATTCCATGATATTACTAATTACAAATAATCTGAAAAGGTGTAACACATCATATAAGCATAAGTACAGATTAAATTGTTAACATGTATAAAAACAACCTTAATTTTGGTGATATAGGTTAATATAGAACAGAAGTAAACATATAAAGAGGATCAAAGTGTAAGACAAAAAGGTTTATATAATAACCTTGTAGTAGATGTATGAGATGATGATCAATTCAAGAATCAAACCCAAACCCAATGGTTAGACGAAAAATCCAAGCGTTTGCAAAAGAAATGAAACCCATATTATGTTTAAAAACCCTAATCTTTTCTATTCTTTTCTTTTACTTCTTTGCTTCAACACTTGTAAATGTTTATCCAAACACCTAAAGACAGAAGAGAACTTTCAACATCACCTTTGAAGTATCTAGATATTGAATGAGAGTACTTGTGTGATATTAGAAAATCAAAGTAATGTGATTTGGTTTGTGTGGCTATTTTTGAGCCGTGACATTAAGAGAGACAAGCGAAAGAGTTTTTTGTTTTGTTTGTGATTTTTCGTTAAGTGTTTTATAAGAAAGTAAAGAGTGAGTGCATGCCTATTTATAGTGCTTAGGAGAGATTATCAAGCCTCAAGTGCCATTGTGCTAGGGATAAAGAAAAGAAAGGTGGCACTATAGGAAGGCACAAGGAAACCAAGAGGTGAAATACTAGAGTATAAAAAGGCCTTAGTCACCAACAATTGGTGACGTCCTTGAACTCCTTGTTCTAGATCCTTCAAAATTTCTATCCAAATCCTATCCTTGCAACAATTTCGGTATCGGACACACATATACATAATATGTGTGAAGTTATAATTGATTATTTTGTGAATTGGGTATAATCAATGTGGTTATAATAAAGCATTATTTTTTTTAATAGGATAGCATTTCGCTTAAGCTGTCACGTCCCTCGAAATAGCGACCAAACCTGAAGCGTGAGCGCGTGAGAGAAGCGGAGAGGTATTGGGGTGAGTGCTGTTTAATCAAGAGATATACGCGCTGCAATTGTATATCGTACGAGTTAACGTATATCATTTTAACTAATTACTCTAATATCAAAATAAGATAATACCCATGATGTATGATTATACCAATACTCACAATACTCCCAAACTAGCAAAAGATATGTTTATGCGTATTCACGATAATTCTTGTATGCATAGATCTATAGCGTGTATTTACGAAGTTGGATGACAAATCTGGAACTGTTCTTGTCTACTCTGTAGTTTGTATACTCTTGTGTGTTTAACCCTGTGCCTGTCATAAGTTTGCCACATTGACCATGCTCACGGATCTTTATCCCTAGCATTTACAGGACGCATCAATTTAGAGTGCCTTATATACGTATTCACAACAAGGATAAGTACAGCAGGCAATACAGTCGTACATAACCCTACAACTCAATTACTCAGTTACATATAACAATTAACATATAAAGAATCATGACAACTGCAAACCTTCAAACAGGAACTAGGTGTGTACGTAGGATCGTGATGAACAAGTCTCACGTAGATGTTATGAACTAATAACACGTAATAGCTATACAATAGAATGTGTATATCGAGGATCTCTCGGGAGGCTTCACAGTAGTTGTGACATCATCCTACTGCAAGTCAATCCTTCACTCTTACGCGAACACTTTGGCACAGTGTGAGTCTGGGGATGAGCGGCGGTATTTTGGGCGGATGGTAGGTTATGGTACAATTTATAGAAGGAGTTGTTGAAAGCGTCAAAGAGACACTAGCGTTTAGAGTCATTCTCAGATTGACTCAACTCGATAGAGAGAGTGTGGCATGGTGACGAGAGAGTGTCAATATGAGGTGGAGTGACTGTTAATATGGGGGGGGGGGTGAGGAGAGAGGACGGAGTGCGTGTACATGGGTGAGGGATGCGGGAGGCGGTGACGAGAGGGGGGGGGTGGGTGGGGGGGGGTAGGGGGGGGGGGAGGTGGGGAGGGGGGGTTTAAGGGATACGTGCAGGACGACGGAAACTTAAGAGTCATTAGAGAGTACATTCTCGAGAGCAGAATCAGACTTGACGTTATCTTTCACCACATTACGCTTGTCTGTAGTGCTTCAATGTCTTATTTAATGTCAGGAAGAGTATGGTGTAGATTGTTTTAATTAATTATATATGTTGTTGGTTTAGGTGTTGGTTTGGGTTTTTGTGGTTTTTTGTATTATTGTGTTGATGAATATACGTCAGTATTACACTAGTGGATCCCAATTACGACGAGCAGTGTGGCACAAGAGAGGGTGGTTGTGGTTTGGTTGTTTTGTTGTTGGACACACACATCATCTGTGCGTCTAACAACCAGTCTCGATGACGTGTAGATATTGTGGTGACAAAACTCTTATGTTTGCATGAGCACAAGACACAGTACACATTGAGCGTATCTTAAATGAATAAAAGTCTTTAAGACATCGTTTTTGAGTATAACACAGACAAGCGTACGTAACAACATGGACACTAACGAGTGGAGTCTTCAACAAATCACTCGCTACATCGGACAGCGACAGATATATTTCAGATCACGTACTCTAACTGACTAATTGAAGTATCACATCTATACATCTAACTGTAGGTATATAAGCGCTCTGACGGATAATGAGAGACTCGTATTGGTATATTGCGAACCACATGCTCGACAACAATGTTGAGAGAAATTCATAGAGTTTAAAGTAATTAATAAGCAATAATCTTTGAACACATAATTAGTTCTCGGGAAAACAAAGCAACGAATGCAATGTATAGCCACTTCTTTTCTTTCACGCAATAAGCTCATGACACCGAACGTTAACAATACATATGGCATTTCATATGTTAATGTGCTCCAAATCAAGGTATTATTGTCATATACCTACTACTTTCTAAATACAAAATGTCCGTTTGACATGGTGGTTACAAGGATTCAGACCCCGGACAGGGTTGTCAAACCCAATAGATCTATTTAATGTATTAGTGTTCACCTTACAAAGAAATTAATTATTCATGAAATAAGGGACTTCGACAATAGCTACTTATGCGGAAACAATCTCGTAATCGGGTCCATCATACCATAAATCTTATGTGTTCGATTTATAAAACAAACATGCATCCCCCTCGTGGGTTTAAAAACAATTAGAAGACTTAAACACGAGGCTATGAACTCACCTTAAGCAAAAGATCCAAATCAATCAAATCAACAAGCGCAAATAGCTTCACGTCCTAACCGCGACCTATATAATACATATATAGAGGTACGTGACTAAAAGTATAATAAATCATATAATACATACTTGCATATATATATATATATATATATATATATATATATATATATATATATATATAATATATAAGATATAAATATATGATATATATATATAATAATACTATTAACGTATATACAAACAATATTACGACACTTTTCCATAAAGTTTCCATTTTTAGAAAGTTACCGAAAGTAAGGATAATATAATCTGAACTTCATATTTTGTTTATGTAATTAACTAATATAGAGCGGGAAGCGCGCATGGCTCATGATTTGATGCTAGTAGCTTAGGGACTTCAAACACAGTAGGGGTACGGCAGCGTGTGGGATATATGACACAAAGCGAGTAGGTAGAAAGAGCGCGAACGTTACGTGGGGGAGGGAATAGCGCTTTTGGAGAGGGCCCGCGCTGAGGAACTACCATAAACTGGTTGACTGTGGCGTGTAACTATATTAGACATAACACTATGCGTTGTGGTAGGGGTCGAAATGGGGTGCTATCTCTACTGTTGCTTTGAGAATTGATATCAGTTTTAGAGATTCATTAAGTATAGCACGTGATGACGGGTCAGTTCCGATCCGAGAGGGGTAGCGGCAAGAGATTTGCGTCGTCTAACTTAGTGTGGAACACTAGACCACCGAACTGACATACATCATTAGAGAGCGACATAAACTTCTACACACAAGATTATCTTTTAGCATCTACTGCTAGATGTGCGAAGACAGCGTCAGCATCTTCGTTTCAGGATACTTGAGTGTCTACAGGGGGTTTGATAGCCCTCTCTCCTACTAGACAATATCAATACAGATTATGTGATGTGATCAAGACAGACGTTCCTTGTGATATCAAACATACTCAGCTCACACAACTGAGGATCTATCGTGAACAGTATGTTAATTAGGCCACTCAAGCCGATGCGATGAGCTCGATCTAGTGTCAAGTGTATCTTACAGGGTCACGCTCGACGTCTCTCACTACACATGGATCGCACTTAATTTATCGCGTGCACTAATATGTGTAAATCATCATACCGCGTCATAACGCATAGCCTCTCACTGGCACGCAAGGATCACGATAACTATAGACTTAGCAGGCTAGCAAAGATCCCTATAACTAGGGAAGGCGTTACTAGTCTATGCTGAGCGAGCGAGCGTCAGCGACAATGAGAGCCCGCCGTTGATATAACGGCTAGACAGCTTCAACGGTGGGGCGCGCAAGGCTCAGAACGTCGCAAACAAGAGCCACCGTTTAGTCTGTGGGCAAACACTTAACAGCGCTGATGCTAACAACAACAATCTAACTAATCTAAACACTCGGCGCAGTAGTGACTCGCAACGAAGGCAGAGCAGAGCGACATGCAAAAATATGGCAACGACTTCAAATCTTGTTGCATGTGAGGTCATTAATTATGCTGTAGTAGGATCTATATATTAGGTGTAGGCTAGCATGTATACTCTCAATGTATTTACTTAATATATTCTATATGTATTCTTTTATATACTATCTGGATTGATATAGAGTCATGTGGCCGATACTCTCTAGTTACCGGGAGGGGGGGGAATATGGAATAATATTTGTGTGTATTTATGGGATTGCCGGGTAGTCCGAACAAAAGATAGGATGAGGAGGAGTAAATTTTTTTCTAAAAAGATTATAAGTGTGTGTTGGTGCTTTATATAGAAAACAAGTTTGGCAATTTGGCACTTTTAACCCTTCCTTCTTATTAGTCTTTCAATTTAGTACAAGTGTGTTTATTTTGTTAATAAATATTGGCCATATACTCGGGTCACACCACGTTAATAAATATTTTAATTTCGTCCTACAAATTTTATTTTAAAACGTTTAATAAAACGTTAAACCTCGTAAAACACGACTTTTAAACATGGTTTTTACAAAAACTCAGGGAAACGTCATAAAATACAAAAATAACATATTTACGCTCTCGGAGCAACAACATAAATTTTTTTGACTTTCTAGATGCTAAAAACAATTAGAAACTCAATCACGGCATGAAATTACCCTATAAATGGAAATTCTCATCAAACGTTATATAGTATAAACGACTATAACTATTTATGTAGCAAAAATAATTATCTTAGCTTAGGATAAATGTTGACCTGAAACTCGGGTTGTTACATTCTCCCCTCCTTTAGGGAGCGCCGTCCCGGTGCTCAGCTCGACTTATCCGCTTTCCTCGCTTCGTCCTTACTTGTAAATAGATGAGGGTACTTTTTCTTAATCTGATCCTTACGTTCCTAAGTAAATTATGTACCTCTTTGCGAATTCTAACAAACTTTAACGATAGGTATCCTACTTTTCTTATGTCGCTTGACCTCTCTATCAACAATATCCACAGGTTCTTCAATCGTGTGTAACTTATCATCAAGTTGAATCTCATCCAACAGAACAACAATGTCGCCTTTCGCTAAACATTTCTTAAGATTCGAAACATGAAAAGTACTATGAATCCCCTTCAACTCTTCAGGTAACTCCAACGTATAAGCTACATGACCAACTCTAGCTAAAATCTTGAATGGCCCAATGTAACGTGGACTTAACTTTCCGCGCTTTCCAAAATGCACAACGCCCTTCCATGGCAATACCTTGAGCAGTACCATATCACAGACTTCAAATTCCAACGGCTTAGTTCTCCTATCGGCATAGCTTTTCTGGCGACTACGGGCGGTTAACAAACGGTTCTTAATTTGAACGATCTTCTCAGTCTTATCATGGAATAATTCTGGACCGGTGAGTTGGCTATCTCCAACCTCACTCAGGCATCCAGGTGATCTACATTTTTGTTTGTATAAAGCCTCATATGATACAGCCTTAATGTTCGCGTAATAACTATTATTGTATGAGAACTCGACCAATGGCAGATGGCGATCCCAACTACTTCCAAAGTCGATCACACAGGCATGCAACATATCTTTAAGTGTTTGTATAGTCCTTTCGCTTTGACCATCTGTTTGAGGGTAATAAGCGGTACTCATATCCAAATTCGTCCCCAATACTTTCTAGAGCGATCTCTAGAATCTCGACGTGAAATGGCTATCTCGATCTGAAATGAGCAAAACAGGAACACCATGTCTACACCCAACTTCCTTCAAATACAGTTGCGTGAGCTTCTCTATACTATCCGTTTTCTTTATTAGTAAGAAATGAGCGGATTTGTCAGTCGGTCGACAATAACCCAAATCGTATCATATCCACTTGGCGTTCTTGGCAATCCACTCACAAAATCCATAGTAATCCTTTCCTACTTCCAAACTGGAATCTCAGGTTGTTGCGGCAGTCCAGACGGTTTCTGATGCTCTGCTTTAACCTTCGCATAAGTCAGACACTTGCTAACGTATGTGGCAATATCCGCTTTCATATTCGGTCACTAGTACAACAACTTCAGATCTTGATACATCTTGTCCGATCTCGGATGGATGGAATACTTGGACTTATACGACTCATGCATAACCAAATCCCTCAATCCATCAAATCACGACAACTAAACACGATTTTCAAAACAACGTGTTCCGTTAGGGTAAAACTTGAATATTTTCTTAATTACTTTCCCCAAATTTTTTGCCTTCACATTTTCCTTTTTCATTGCTTCCTCTTGAGCTTCACGAATCTCCTTCGGTAGATCATTGTCAATAGTCATCATCAAAGATCGAACACGCAATGGCTTATTCCTTTCCTCGTCAGCCACAACATTCGCTTTTCCAGGATGATACGGTATCTCACAATCATAATCACGCAACAACTCAATCCATCACCATTGTCTCAGGTTCAACTCTTCCTGATTCAAAATATATTGTAGGCTCTTGTGATCGGTGAAAACCACACACTTTGTTCCATACAAATAATGTCTCCATAATCTAAGAGCGAAAACAACAGCTCCTAACTCCAAATCATGAGTAGTGTAATTCTCTTCATGGACCTTCAATTGTCTAGAAGCATACGCTATTACCTTCTCTCTTTGCATCAACACAACTCCATAACCTTTAAGTGATGCATTACAATACACCACAAAATCTTCTGTTCCCTTGGGCAACGCTAAGATTAGTGCACTATACAACTTCTGCTTTAGTATCTAAAAAGCTTCCTCTTCTTCTTTTCCCCACTCATATTTCTTATCTTTCTGAGTCAACTTAGTCAGTGGCTTAGAAATCAAAGAAAAACCTTTAATGAACCTCTTATAGTAACCAACTAATCCAAGAAATTGTCTCACCTCCATTGGTGTTCAATAAAGTTTTTATTTTCCTGCATCTTGATTCAACACATAATTGTTAAGGTTTGTATGAATGATCATGGAACCTACAGAAATTGTACTGAATCTAGCCAAAAATCACACTTTGAAAACTTGGCGTACAATCTCTCTTTCTTAAGCAGCTCCAGAATAATCTTCAAATGCTTCTCATGCTCTTCTTCGTCCTTGGAATAAACCAAAATATCATCGATGAACACTATGACGAACTTATCAAGATATGGCTTGCATACGCGGTTCATCAAGTCTATAAACATAGCAGGCGTATTAGTCAATCCGAACGACATTACTTAGAACTCAAAGTGACCGTACCGAGTTCTAAATGCAGTAATTGGAATGTCTTCTTCTTTAATGCGTAACTGGTGATATCCTGATCTTAGAATACACGCTTGAACCTTGCAGTTGATCAAATAAATCATCAATTCTCAAAAGAGGATAACGATTCTTGACAGTCAACTTGTTCAACTCGCGATAATCGATACACATTCTAAAAGACCCATCTTTCTTTTTCACAAACAAAACCGGTGCTCCCCACGGTGATGAACTCGGACAAATAAATCCTTTCTCCAGCAGCTCTTGCAATTGTACCGACAACTCTCTCATCTCAGACGGTGCCAATCTATACGGTGCACGTGCAACAGGTGCAGCCCCCGGTACTAGATTAATTCGAAACTCTACTTACCTCGGCGGTGGTAGTCATGGCAACTCCTTAGGAAACACCTCAGGAAAATCATGAATTACAGGCACGTCTTCCAACCGTTTCTCCTTTGACTTGTTTTCCGTCACATGTGCCAAAAACAAATTACAACCTCGCTCGACGTACTTACGGGCCTTAATACACGATATGACCTTTAATCGAGATACACCCTTGTCACTCTCGACTATCAACATCTTGTTTCCATATGGTATATGAACAACTTTCTCGCCATAGACAATCACGGCATCGTGCTTGACAAGCCAATCCATACCGATGATGACGTCAAACGTACCAAGCTCAATCGGCATAAGATCGATTTTAAAAATATGGTTCACTAAATTTAAAGTGCAGCCTTTCAAAACAATGTTCGTACTAACTGGTCTTCCATCAGCCAACTCTACCTCATAACCAGCTCCTATTTTAACCGGATCGATATCAAGCATGGAACTAAATCTAGTATCCACAAAACTCCTATCAGAACCCGAATCGAATAAAACAAAAGCATAGCGGTTATTTAGCAGAAACGCACCCGTAACCACATTCAGACCATTCGGCTCAGCATCCTTAATAGCATAAGCTCGACTACATACTTCTCCAACTTCCTCTTGCTTAACCTTTCTTGGGCATCGGTTCCTATTATGACCTTGCTCACCACAATTATAACAAGTTGGAATGGGCAGAGCATTTGCACACGTGGCAACATTTTTCTCCTTACAGTACCTTGACTTGTGCCCAACCTTCCCACACTTGTGGTACTTGATCGAACACTGACCAACATGGCGAGTAAAACAACGCTCACACAAAGGAAGCCTTCCATCAGTAGGAATGGTAACCATGGCTCATGCGTTTTCTTACCTTTGGTTATTCTACAAAATTTGACGTGAGTTATCCCTTTGATTGCCCTTACCACTACTATTTCCACTTTGAAAGCTCTCACAATTTCCCTTCTTTCCTTCCAAAATTCTTTCATCTCTAGCTTGCGACTTCTGATCCATCAACTTATGAGCCATACGCACAGCTTCACTCAGGTTAGCCGGCTTAGAAGAAGTAACTTCACCCTTGATGTTATCAGTCAATCCCTGGATGTAAGCATCAAACTTCACTCTTTCTGGTTCAACCATTCTTGGACACATTAATGCAAGCTCATTGAACCTCTGAGTATAAGCCACAATGTCATACTCTTTAACCTTCAAGTTCTACAATTCGTGCTCCATACGTTGAATTTCTTCTATCGAACAAAACTCGGCAGTCATCAATTGCTTCATTTCAGTCCAAGGCATTTGGTTCACAGTCTCTAAACCCATGGTTGCAACCTTAGTATTCCACCAATTCAAAGCAGGTCCTTGCAAAGTTACAACAACAAACCTAACCTTTGTGTCCTCTACACAATCACTGATCCTGAAAACACTCTCAATTTTCTTGAACCATCTTTGTAGTTCAACGGCTCCTTTAGTACCACAAAAAGTAGTAGGATTGCACTTCATGAATCCAGCAAAAGTGCATTCACGAGCAGCAGGTGCGGCATCCTGACCTCTAACTGGTCCAAATCACATAGCATCATTTCCTACATTCGCATGTCTAGCTCGCTCAGCAGCGATAGCAGCATCGACATTTTCCTTGATCAATCGACGGATAACAGCTTGAGTCATAGGTGCAGACTTTGGAGGCATGATTCTGTCACATCACACAGAAAACAATCTGATAAGCATTCATAACATGATATACTAATAACATGGTACAATGACAAATCAATCACAACATCAGTCACATAACCTTAAGTAGTAATCAAAAGATAGTGAGTTAATACATAGTTACATTGTTTAATGAAATGATACAAATCGTTACAACCAATAGCATCAATTCTACTAACTGAGGACTCAGTTTAGTGATTACACAATAAAGACAATACTAATGAATCTAAACTACTAAGAATCATGAGGAGATCCTCGCGACTCAGATGATGGACTCTTCTCATCTTCAATCGGAACACTGATAGCTTCATTCGGTCTTTCTTCAAACACAAATCCTCCACGAATCATCTCTTGATAGAACTCGTGAGATCGAACTCTAGTCTAATAGAGATCTCTCTCGACTTGTTCGTTCTGCATACAAAGGAATGTGTTGCTCTTAAGCCGTGCTTTTAAGTTCTTTTTCAATTTCTTAACTCCATCCTTTTCTATTATGGCATTATCAAGCTTTTTAACTTGCTTTTCCATTGCTATTGCCGTTCTTGCTCCATATTAGAACGCACTTCAATTACCGGTCAAAATCAACTTACATAGTATCGGGTCCTTGCTTTTCTTTCTTCTTTGACTAAAAGTTGAGGTACCATCAGCATTTGTTGTTGTTTGAGCTACTGGTTTGAATGAGTTTCCATTCTCTATGACATCCCATAGAGAATCATCTTGTACTTGAAAGTATTGCTCAATCTTTAGCCTCCACATATCATATTCACCCTGTTTGAGAATGGGCAACTTTGTAGTAGTATTGGTTTGTACAGTTTCTAGATCCGTCTCTTTCTTGTGAGTAAAGAGTTCTTCTTGTTAGTTTCTTCTAGATCAAAGTTTCATAACACAAGCTCTGATACCACTTGTTGATCCCAACTTAAGATCGATTCCTTAGCTTGTAAAGGTTAAGTTACTTTGGATAAATCCAAAACAACTATGGTAGAAACTTTGTGAATATTAAAGAGTATGCGGAATCTACTCTTTAATACTTAGAATAATATTAATGAAACAGTAAACTGTATGAACAATGTATGAATGTATATTACTAAAAAGCTCCAATATTATTATTATCAATAATACGAGTACTCTATGTAGTACTAGGGTTTACAACCTTGAAGCTATATATCAAAACGTATGAATGTGTGTCTGTATATGTGTGTCAATAACCATAACCTAGGATCTCCTTTTATACACTAAGGAGTCCTTTACAAATCTTCTATAATTCTAAAAGATAACTGCAAATCTTCTAACTTAATAAGATATACATATCTTTTACAAAAATATCTCATACTTATCCCGTAAGTAATCTTGATAAAACAATCTTCATCTTTATCCTTCTGACATTAGAAACTCTTCTAGCAGTTGTAATCTTTCAGCTGTTGTAAGCAGCAGCATTAACTTTTATTCCAGCAGCACTAACTATGTACAAGCAGTAGTAACTACTTAGAATATTTTCTTCATTCTTCATCAGCAGTACTAAGTTACATTATCACTAGTAACTTTTATACTAGCAGTATTAACTACTTAGTAGTATTTCTTCGTCTCTGAGCAGTCTTAACTTCCATTAGCAGTAGTAATATATACTAGCAGTAGTAACTCTAACCTTATAAATATTAACTCCAAGATCATCATGAAGCCTTTTGATCCCAACAGAATCTCTAGAAGCTGAAGTGTTGGTTAGATCAACCAATCAA
>BQNB010120595.1:4638-14789 GCA_026074375.1 Tanacetum coccineum | reverse complement strand
AATATAACCCATGTTTGCAAGCAATTATGAAAACAAAACCAACTTTAAGAAAAACTCACCTTGTGCTCTTAAGGCTAAATTTATCGGTCACATCAAAAACACTTTCACTCACTTTCTACCTCAGCATCACTTCATCATTTATCTTCATTCACTCTCTCTTACAATTCACTTTTATCAGTCACACCACACTAATTGATCAATTAAATACTCATTTAACATAGATATACAGGTGACACTGACAAAGAGAAATATTTAAGAGAAAATTACTGTTTAGGGACAAGATCTTTTTCTTGTTCCCTATTATGGTTTCGGTCGGTCACACTTTTTGTTTTTTGGGGAGTATTAATTTTGACTATGATAAATTTTTAGAGTATTGATGTAAAGTGACACTACACACAGTAGCTGCCTCACGGTGGGCCTCACATTGCCAAATCGTTGAGCCAAAACGCCAGCCTAAAAGTTTAAAATAATTTGTTAACTTTTTCATATAATTTACTAATTCTAATACATGCAACCACAAAACTATGCAAAGAAAAGAAAAACCATACGCTATTATTGTAGATATTCTAGGTGACACTGACAAAGAGAAATATTTAAGAGAAAATTACTGTTTAGGGACAAGATCTTTTTCTTGTTCCCTATTATGGTCAACTTTTCAAAATCTTCATTATATGGTCACACTCAACTGCTCAACTCCATCCATTGTTCGCCATGTGGCAATTTGCAAGTACATTTTACTTTGAGTTAAATGCAAGCATGGCCCACAATTGTGGCCCACAATACTCAACCACTACTTTGTCTTATCTCTCATCAATTGCTCAACCGACGGCTGATCAACTCACAAGTGCTCAACCGGCGGCTACCTACTTTTTTTACTTTTTGCTAATAATGTTAAAGTCCAAAATACCCTTATAACTTTTTTTTCTTTCTCTTTCTTGTTTATCTTCTCAAATCTACCCGGCCAATAATCATTTCTTCATAGCATGTGGGTTTTTCCAAGGTGTACATGACTACTCTATTAGTAAAAACAACAAAAATATATTTTTTGCATAATTTTCCACAAGTTTAAGCATATCTATTTTCGGAAAAATTTATAGCTCACCTCCGGCTAGAGACAAATGACTTAGAAATGCCACCTCGAACTTGAAAGAATCTAGAAATTTTCCATTTTAAACACCATATGATGGGCAATGTTCAACTTTAAGGTCATATAATTTTTTACTTATTATTATTGTATGTTTTCAAATTGGATTGCAGCTTCTCCAAGTGACTTTCCTGCTTCAGGAACAACACCTTCTCCACGCAACTCTCCTCCTTCAGGAACAACGCCTTCTCCAGGTTCAAATGCCACCAGCCCGTCAGCAAATAGTCCTCCTCCATCAGACGCAACTTCAACAAGATACACTACCTTTCCTGTATTATGTTTGTTACTTGCAGCGTATGCTATGGTTTTCTAAGTTATTAACCACATATCTGGCAACGTTTTGTCATTGTTTATGAGTTACTTATATTCTTGTGATTCTTACCCATACTTGTGAGTTTGTCGAGGGACGTGCGATGTAATGATGTATGAACATTTTGATGGCCTTTATTTGTATCGTTTCGAATAAATATAAGGCGCACTTATCATATAGTCACCATCCTCCTGTTAAGCATAAAAATAAGGCTTATCATATAGTCATGCAAATGAGTGCTCTTTTTTTATAAATATTCTTTTTTTTTGAACGGCGAATTTTATTTTAAAAAAAAACACTAGCAATAAAGTTGGCATAAACTACCAGAAACAAAAAAAATCCATATCTTGTTGGAGTTTTTTTTCTAACTGTATCATTTGCCCAAATACTTTAGAATCCACATAACTGTACGTTCGTGCGAACTATTCCTATGAAAGTGAGTCCGGCGGCGAGCAGGAGCAGGTTCCGGCAAGCGCCGACGGCGAGAAGCAGCAGGTTCCGGCGATGATGAGAGAGGGAGTGGTGAGTGGTGATGGTGACCGGAGGGAAGGAGAGAAAGATAGAGAGTAAAAAAGATAAAGAATGTGGGTATATTCGTCATCTAACTCAAAAGTTAAGCATTTGGTTGAGTATTTTGTGGGCCACAATCGTGGGCCATGCCTGCATGTGAATTGTACTTGCAAACTGCCACGTGACGAACAATGGGTGGAGTTGAGCAGTTGAGAAGTTGAGCGTGATCATATTAGGAAGATATTTAATTCAAGATATGCAACAAAATAGATAACGTTTTCTACCACTTTTAAAAACCAAAGGTGTCACAAATAAGACCATTAAAATATTAGAAGATTCACTAAATATCTCAAAAGTAAAAGGTATTTCCCTTTTTAGAAAGAAAAAAAACCAAATTTCCATAATTGATTTGTATTTTTGGTGGGATTGATGTTTATTTTATTTTTGTGCGGCCAAATTTAGTCTTTAGAAAAAAATATAAATAAAATTGATATTTTTTGGAAAAAGACATAATTTGATTGCACTAAAGTACAATAACCGCTAAGAGCATCATTGGTTATAAGATTCTTTTAGCTACTGCCATTTACTTCATTTTGGATTGAACGGAACAATCGTTTATTCAAGGATATTAAGAAGAATCCGGAGGAGTTATGTGATATGATCATGATTACTGTTCGGTTAAAGCTTATTACGCTAATATTTAAAAACACTAATAGTGTTAACTCTATGCTTGAGCGTTGAAAGTTGCCTACCTCGTTTAGGTTGTATAGGAGTTGATGTTGCTTATGGTTAGTCTCTCATGTTCTGATTTAGACCGTTTGGAAGGATTTGGTGTGGCTTCGTGTTCATATGGGGTTCCTCCAGATTGTGTTGCTATCTCTATGCCGAAGTGCTTAAGTGGGCTTCATCTCTTGATGTATTCAGCCTCCTATGTTTGGCTTGCGGACATTGCTGCTTGGAAGTTCTTTAAGGCGAATTGGGATGTTTCTTAATTTCTTTTGCTGTTATGTAATCAATTGAGGCATGTCTCATTTGTGTTAGTGGTAGTTCAAGCGTTGGCTTGAGGTTAATGTGGTATTTCAACCACATTTCATTGTTCCTAAACGTTTATTGTGTTTAATTCCATTTACCAGGGTAACCCATTACCCAAAAAAAAGTACAATAACCGTGAATTGTACAAAAAATATTTCATTAACTATTAGTAATTATTAAATTAAAAAAAACATGCGTCAAAATCTATATCTATACTACATATAAAGCAAATTATTATCTCTCTCTTCATTCAATGCAAAAAATTAAGTAATACAAGTATTGATGCACATTGTACAATCTTTAATGCAACATTTTCCCACAACCTTTCACCGCAATTAAGTAATTTAAAGTCAAAAAAATTAAGTAATACAAGAAAAAAAACACATTCTACAAGCTGATTCCTTAAATTTAAAACATTGAAAATTAAACATCATAACATTTAAAGCAATACTAATTAATGTTATTTTTAAAACACCCTAAAATGAAAAACACATGTTATTATACATATTATACAAACTAACAAAGCACGTGTGATGGTACATATGGTTTTAAAACTGGACCGGTCCAACCGGTTCAACCGATAACTGGAGTTGCCACCGTTTCGGCTAGACAATAAAGTCGTCCAAAAATGAACCGGAAATGACCGGTCGAAACCGGTAAAAACGGGTGAACCCGTATAAAATGATAAATCGGGTTGGATCAAGGAGCATTTTCTTTTTGTTGTTTTCCGGTTAATCACCTCATCAATGTTATTTTGTTGGTGGCTAGACTTTAATCACATGGTACCCGCCGCCACAACGTGCAAGTACCCTGCTACTATTAGTGAAGTAGATATGTCGTATTGTTATAAAAAATTTGGTTTTATGGGCCACTTTCATATTTATGTTAGAGTAAATTATAAGGAAAATGAAATGTATGCCTAAAACTAAAACCTAAAATTAGACCTAAAGTTGTGATTGATAGATTTTAAAAGTTAATTGGTGAATAATGATGAAAGAGAAGATGTTTAGGACACTTGACATGAATTGTATGGAGTAGGTCTATTGCTAGGCTTTGATAGTAGGCCTATTTATCACTACTCTTATATAAATGGTCTTTGTGGTTTGACGAAAATTGCATCTATCGTCCTTGATAGTTTACAGTTGCATTTTTGTTGTTTATTTTTGCAAAGAATAACACCGATTGTCTTTCATCTTAAATTATCAAGGACACTAGATGCAGTTTTTGCCAAACCACAAGTATTATACTAGTGTTACAATGAAATATTATCATTGTTATTCTTTGCAAAGATAAGGACTAAAAATAAAACTTTAAACTATTTATGTAATTTACACTTTGTTTTTGTTGTTTAGAGAATTTTACAAACACTGGCGAATGTCGTTTTTAGCGAAATGGTCAAGGATATGGAAAACACTTTGACATGACTATGAGACAAAAAGCAGTTTTTGAGTGTCTACGCGCACCACATGCTCAGGATTTTCTACTAGCTATCCCCATAGACGGGCTTGGTCAACATATGTCACCAGTGGAATATCGCACTATCCTTAAGTATCGTCTCATGATTCCATTATTCCCGGTTGATGCGGTATGGCCTGTTTGTCGCAAGGCATGTTTGGATTCCGTTGGGGAACATGCGGTTCATTGTAAAGAGCTCTCGGGATTCAAATGCCGTCACGATATGGTTAGGGACGTTCTTTTTGACATATGTAGGCGTGCTGGGATCTCCGCCAAGAAAGAAGCACCTGTGAACTTTTTAACTGACCCGTCGAATGGAAGATCTACACTTAGACCGGCTGACGTTTTGGTTTTTGGTTGGGTTGGAGGGAAACATGCGTGCGTGGATTTGACCGGGGTTTCTCCTCTCGTAGGGTTAAGTAGTAGGGGTTTTACAGCAGGTCAGGCTGCTTTGAAAGCAGCCTCGGGCAAAGTGACAAAACACGAGAAAGCATGCATTGAAAATCAACACGTGTTTATTCCCTTTGCGTTTGATACCTTTGGTTTTCTTGCACCAGAGGTGGTTGAGCTACTCAGTCGAGTTCAACGGGTTATGCACAACAATGTTATAACACGTAGATCCACGTATGTGATTTTTAAATGTATTGGCTTTGCAATTCAAAAAGAACTAGCGGCGTAGCTTTAATGTAAATCCAATTATATTAATTAAGTATAGTATACATCGTAGCAAAATATTATTGCATCTTAAGAAAGAAGACAATAACAACTTTCCCAAACACAATCCAACAAATTATTAAACACCCAAAACATACAAACAATAATGTCAAACAAAAGAACCCGCGCGTTGCGGCGAAGCTAATTTTTTCCCGAATATTTTTTTTTACGTTTCGGGGGTTTTTTTTGGGCGATGCGTTATGGCGGGGCTAATTTTTAATATTTTCTTTTTTTGTATGATTCGGGGAAAAAAAAATTGCGTTGGGACGGGCTAATTTTTTCCCGAATATTTTCTTTTTTTGGGACGGTTTTGTAATTTTTTTTACGGGAATTTTTGTGTAAGAAAATCGTAAATAGTTAAAAGGTGAGGGTCCGTTTTCTATTTTTTTTACTTTGGGCCAGATTTTAGGCTATTTTTTGGTTGTTTTTTTTTGCGTTGGGACGGGTTAATTTTTTCCCGAATATTTTCTTTTTTTGGGACGGTTCAATATCTTTTTTTTGGGCCGATGAATGTAAAAAAGTTGTGAACAATAAAAACTTGACGTGTTTTTTTTGTTAAATTTTTTACGGGATTTTTTGTGTAAGAAAATCGTAAATAGTTAAAAGTTGAGGGACCGTTTTGTATTTTTTATTTTTTTTACTTTGGGCCATATTTTGGGCCACATTTTATGCGAATTTTAGGCTAGTTTGTCGACAAATATGTATATTTTTAGTAATAATTTTTTTTTATATTGCTTATGTGTTGGGCCTCATGTTTAAAGTGTTTTTGTTTTTGCAATATGGGTTTTTTTTTATATAATGGGTTGTACGTTTGTGACCATATCGATTATTTTAAAGTTATTAGGTATCGAAGATGTTTCCGCGGGTATTTTTTTTATCTAAATAAATCGGAACTTTTGTAATATTTTTTTCCCTCCTACTTTGTGCATACAAATTTAAAAAAAAACAAAAACAAAATAATTTAAAAAAAAAAAAAAACTAAAATCGGGCTGGCCCAAAATGGGAGCCCGTTACAAATGGCCCACAGTCAAAACGACTGCGTATTTGTCCGTGAATGTGTATATTACTAATAATTTCTCTTCGAAATATTTACATATGCTCTTAAAAATACACATAACACTATATGAAAAAAAACAAATATTCACTTTTAAAGCTCGACAATAATTCGAGTCTGTCTATTTAAGCTCGAGCTCGGCTACTCGATAAACATTTTCGAGCTCCTTTTTAGGCTCGATTCTGGGTTGATAAATATTTTGGGTGTAAATATAATAAATTCCAAAAATTCAACCTTAAAGTGCAAAAGACAATTAATGTTAAGTTGATCATAATAAAAGAAAACAAACGTCTGGATTTTGCTATATGGACATACCGAAACACCTAATACATGAATTTTTCGACAAAAAAGACAGGAGGTTATCACCCAAATTTACAACCGTGATGACAAGGGATTATGTCAACTCATTCCGATTAAACTCAATCCCGTATATGCAAACTCTTAGATTCATTGAATCCAATCCCAAAATACCATATGAAGCACTTTATAGAACGATCAGCTGAGAAAATTAATTAAAATGCGTAGGGGTGAGAAGTAATTTTAACCAAACGTCTTAAATTGTGAGGAAAAATTTGATAGGATGATGCACTAAGTTTTTATATGTGACAGCTAAAATTTGTGATGTGATTACTTCTCATCCTTCTCTTTGTAATTTTTTCCATTTGACCCTAACTCATTTACTTTTATTCTTATATAAATTTTATATAATTGGAAGAGACTATTCACCAAATAGGACAGAGCATCCGTGCGTATTTAAAGTAAATAAAAATCCAATATCAACCTCATTAACAAACAGATGCTTGACGATACCCTTAGCACATGCCTTTATTTATAGTGATTATTTGTAGCGCTTCCGCTACTATATTTACATAGGATAAAGATTGCCTTGCATAAGTCCCATTCGTATATGAAATTTGAGAGTTGGAGACCCATTGATGAGAAATGAATATTGATACCAAAAAACAATCAAGCACGAATCCAATTCACATTTGCATTAAGACATCAAAAGAAAATCTCTTAATGTACACTGATGAACGATGTTGACAGATACCCATTTTTGATATTAGTCATCCCTTAGACCATCGTGAAGAATCCCCCCCCCTTCCTCCCATGGGACCAAGTCAGATGTTGAGAGGCTTTTTGGCGCCGTCAGACACCCGCCACCATCCAGCGCCAAGTTGGCAAACACCAAGTATTTGTCGTGCGTGAAACTGGGAAAATGATGAAATTTTCTTTCCTTTTTTATTTTTTAATGTATTTAAAATGCGTTTGTGTTTGTGTTGTGTTTTTTTAGTGTGTGTTGTGTTTTTTTAGTGTGTGTGAGTGTTTTCTTGTTTTAGTGTGTGTGACTATGTGTGTAAGTGCATGTGTAGTGAGGAAGAAGGTGGTGAATCAAGGTGATGATCACATTGGTGGTTTATATAATTACTTCTTTTGTTTTTTTTAATTTTTTTTGCTTTATATAGTTTGTTAAATGGAAAAAATTAAAAATAATAGGCGGGCCCTTTTAGGCATGTGAAAGCGGTGTTATGAGTGAAGGGGTATTTTTGTGTGTGAGTGTTAAAAGTGAGGACGCTGAGGTGGCACCGAAGTGGCACCAAAAATAGGTATTTGGGATGCCACCATACCTGATGCTCTTATGTGACTTTGAAGCATAGTGAACCATATGAGGTAATATGAGTATGTGTTATCTCAAACCTAAATCATCTTTTCACAAAGCATAAGCACATCAATGGTAAAAATCTAGAGAGGGAAAGTTAAAGAATTATAGAGAGAGAAAGTGAGTGGAAAGAAGTTTATTTCTTGCAAATGAAATGAGTAACAAACAACCAACCACCTCTCCATAGGAAGGAGAGGTGTATATATACTACACAAACCCTATGTGATGCCTAGCTTGTGTGTGGTTGGGCCAGGCTTGGCTTTGATTAGCGTTTGGCCTGAAACACATAAAATATTAGATTAAAACCTCGAGCCCGTGTCATTGACTAGCACTTTTACAATAGTACAAAGTTAGTATACGTAAAGACCCTGTGAATAACCGTAGAGGGGGTGAATACGTTTCTGTTTAAATTCTTAAAACTTTTGTATCAAATGCCCTAACAAACTTGACTATATGAATAATGGAAAACATAGAATGAGGAAGTTGTCACAACACAAGCATAAACATCAAGCCACAATATAAGCGTAAATTACCAAAGTAAGAAATAGGCATTATGTAAAAGAGAATAGCAAACAACATGGATGATGTATAGTAGTTCTGTCTAGCCTTAAAATATGTCGACTTATACGGAATTACAATAGTTTACATAAGGCGTGACACGTAGGGACTAATGTCTGAATGACTAGTTAGGATAGTTATGTGTCACTAGGCCTATATATACCCTCCTATACTTCCATAGGAGGGTGAGGTTCTTTGTATCTCATAAAGTGTGTGTGTTTCTCTCTCTAGAAAAACACACACATCTTTCCCTTTCTCTCTCTATTAATCTAATATGGCTTACTTTCATTTCTATCTCCTCGACCTCCGGATCGTTACTAGTTAGTGATTTCTTTATGGTTAAAAAGTGGCATCAGAGCCTAGGAGGAATTCGTGTTTGTGGTTTGCTTATTTGTGGTGTATTCGTGGCTTATTAATAAGGAAAAAGGCAACGGGTTTGTTTGGTTTTGGCGTATGTGGTTCAAAAGCTTGAAGCTTTCTCTCTTCTATGGTTTCTAGCTTCGTGTTCCATGGTTTAGTAACATTTTTGGCAACCAAACAAATCATAAAGCTTATTTTTAATCTTATTTAGTTCGTGGGTAAATATAAAGGGGTGTTTGGTTTTCGCTTATTTGTCAAAAAAAACTTGGAGCTTTTGATAAAGAACCCGTTATATGCTTTTTACTATCTATTTCGAAGCTTCTTTGGTGCTCAAATAGCTTATTCGAAGAGATTTTTTTTAGGTTTAGGCTTGAAGGCTGCATAATATGTCATTTGGATGAACACTGCGGTTTGTGCATGTAAAACCTAAAAATCTCAACAAATGTGAAATTACCAAAATACCCCTAATGCAAGAAAAAATTCATTAAAGCATGGGTAATTTCATTTAAATGTTAAAAATATTTTGAATAATACAATATTTAGCAATTATGAAGTTTTTTGTAAGGTTAAAATACTTTTGTTATACAATGAATATATTAAAATTATTATAGGTAATTAATATGACGATATTTAAATATGTATTTTTATTAACTTATACATACAAAATTAATTAAATAAAATGTGGATAAATATAAAATAATTATGAAATTAATTAAAATCGGATTTAAAAACTATTTTAAGCCCTAGGACTCGGCCCAAATAAGTTATTTCACTCTTTATTTCATTTTTCATTTGTTAAATATCATTAAAAACAAATGCAACCAAAAACCTAAAAATACCAAAGTGACGGCAATACAAATTTTCCGAAGGCAAGGACGAATTTTTCTAAGATCATTTGAAGACTAAGGAGTGTGGGAAAAATAGTGGGAAGCTTGGGAAGTGATTGATTCGATTTTTGGTATCGTTTTGGGTTCGAAAAGCTATACCGGGTTCATAAAATCATAAAATCATCAAGGGTCATCAAAGGTAATTTTATAACTCATATTTCATCATATTAATATGTTATAAACCTGGGAAAAATGTTCATGCACTTTATTTTGATTTTATAAATTGAAACATATTCAAAACCCTAATTTAGAAATGAAAATGAAATCGGCATATAAAATAATTGTAAAATTTATTTTATATTTTTCTGAGGTTGTTCATACCTCATATAACTCAGAAAAATTGTTGGAATAATTTATAAATGATTCGAATAATTGTTGAAGATTTATTTGTGTTTACCGAATTCGAAAATAAGGGAAAAAGGAAAGAAAATGGTTAAAATGAATTAGGGTTAGGGTTTTGTTATTTT
>BQNB010120594.1:0-20606 GCA_026074375.1 Tanacetum coccineum | reverse complement strand
AGAGATATGACTGGTCAAAAGTGGGTGCATAAAATATTAAATTGGGAATAATAGTGAAGGGACAAAAATACCCTCATATGGTATGCACATAGGTGGGCTCGACTAGGACAATCCATATTTTTCAGGCCAATATACGTCAATAAACTCAAAACTATTCACTTTAGAACCTTACGTGTTTACTATAACATGAAACCATTAAGTTAAATCACATAGACTAAAAAGCAACTATAAACGTAAATCGGCATTAAATAAATATAAATTCACGTTAAATATGTGTTATATGACTTTTATAAGTCTGCATATTTTATTTTGAATGTTTTGCATAAACGCTCAAATTTAACCTATAACCAGGAAGTGATCCCGTAAACTATGAAAAACACCATTGGACAATACAACAACTCTAGACAATGCTTAGGGGGTGTTTCTTTTTTCCACTAATCCCTCTTATTAGGTGAGTGGTTGGCCCAAACACTTTAGTTCATCTAATTTCATACACACACCAAAACCTACCTCCACCCATTAAGAGGTTAAATAAGATGTTCTAACAAAAACCACTTAATTCATATAAAAAAGAAACAAGCCCTTAGTCTACTTATAATAAATATATTAATATACTTACGAATATATTCTATAAGTTATATGCATTATATTTACGTAAACAATATAAACTTGCATGGTTTTGCATGTATGCTTATATATAAATTAACCAACACTTCACCACCTTTACATACATACATAACGGATGAGGTATAGTCTCCCCTAGAACACCCGGATAAAGAAAGTAGCTTAGATACTATTGCTAAACTAACACAGGCTAAAACCAAATAAGTGCTTCGGAGAAGCTGACTTGTCGAAGGGCATGTTAGGTCCGGAGCAACCACTAGAACTTTGGAGAAGCTGGTGTGTCGAAGGGACACGTCAGGTCCGGAGTCATTCGCTCCATCCTAATGCAGCGGTATTAAAAGACACTCCAACAAAGGTACTGTCCTTATGAAGGACCATTATCCTTGGAATATCACGCAACCGAAAAATCATACCAAGAGAGATCCCCACAGTTATATCTTATAGTGAATCCCAAATACTATAAAGGGAGGGCTCATTTCCCTAAGATGATACACAACACCTACTCCGGACCATACTTTATATTCTTTGCATTTATCTCATACCACCATACTTGCTCTTACGCCGGAGTTGGTCTCGGATTCACACCCCGGGGCGAGCTAACGCTGTTCTTTCTTATTTTTAGCTAGGAGACGAGTGATTACGCTCCGGAGGAACCAAGCTAAACTCAGTTTCTATCACCGCTGAGGTCACTTTTACCAAGCTCAAGCAGCCCGTGTAAATTTACCTCAACATTTGGCGCCATCCGTGGGACTCGGCATCCCAATCTACCTGAGTCTGATGAAAAAGGGAAAAACATGACTGACTCGCAGTAACCGGAGGAAGGGGTCAAAAGGGTACTACTGGAATTCAGGTGACAGGACCACACACGTGGTCCGTTGCATCCTTTTCTGTGACAATCCATCAATTTTAGGTCGTTATTTTATTCTCGAGTATTAAATATAATTTTCATTTTTATGTTGAGATGTGAACTCACTATTAACCGAAAGAAATTAGGGTTTACAATTGTAATTTACGCGACGTTTACAAAGAATCGATGAATCCTACGTTAAGCGTCGATGATTATAATCTTCATCATTTTCATTTTTCCGTTATGTTTCGCGTTTACGAAAATTTCTTGCTAAAACTTGCGTTTTTACCTTAAAACTTTACCTTTTCTTAATTAATCTTACACCACACTTAATTATATTTTACACAAATAAAAATCAAAATAAAAATATTTTTTTTCACCATCCAAGGCCAATGGCCGGTTTGTGGTATACCACACTCAACCCATTACTCTTTTCTATAAACCTAATTATACCATCTCCATTTTTCCATACATGCATAACCTTTCACTTCACAAGATTTCAAATTTCTCTCTTCCTCTTTGGTCCCCATTGCTGCCGAAATTAGCCACACCACCACCACCATCACACAAAATTTTTATACACCTTTTATCCATTATAACACCATCCCTAAGCCTCTTGCAAAGTTTGGTGCAATTCCATGAAGATTTGAAGGAGTTTAGGGCTTGTTTTCTTGAGTTTTCTTGAAGCTTTTGATTGGGGTTTTCTTGGGGAGATTCTTGGTGATATTTAGGAGGTTTAGAAGCTTAGTAATCTTGGGTTTCTTTGGTTCGAATTCAGCCAACACAAGAAAGGGTGTTTTTGTTTGATTCACTAGTCTAAATCTTCATTTTTGTAAGCCTAATCTTTCTTTTATTTGTTCTACCTTTTTATTTCTTGTTTTCTTTAATTTTAATCCATGAAAATGGATGTTTAGGTTCTGTAAATATTTATATGATGATGATCTTGAGGGTGTTTTGGATTAGTTATGGCATTGGGTTAGGTCTTAGATAATTAAAATGATGTTTAAAAAGGTTTTGAGTTGAAATATTGGGACTGTTTTGAAAACAGTAGCTAAAACGTATCATAGCTCTAAAAATTTAGCTTGGGGTCTGTGATTAAATTTCATAGGTAGTTAGATATATGTCTCAGCTATATGAGATAGTTGGATGCTCAACCAACTCCTCCGGATGAGGGAGATATGGTCAAAATACGAAAATAGGTCAAATCTGGACATGTGTTTAGAATACGAGTTAAACTCCAAATTTTTGCCATAAAATAATAGATATTTTTGATTGGGTCAGTAGTAGACATCATAAGGAAACCATATCCTTTGACCTCACCTTCATTGCTATCTTGGTTTGGGATTTATGGCCATTTTGGTAAAGGGTAAAAATTTTGCTAACTTTCTGTTTTGGACAACCAGGGGTAAAATGGTCTTTTCACATAGTTACGAAACTTTGTAAATTGTGAGACTTGCATTTCTGGAAACTAGACTCAAATAGCTTTCCAGGGGTGAAAGCCTCATCTATAGAACATTTGTGAGCTAGGAGATATGAGTCCATGAAGTCAAGTTAAAATCAGAAACCGAGTTTTTACGTCTAGTCTAAAAATTTAAAAACGTATAGTACACCGTGATAAAATAAAAGTTAGAAGCCGAAACTTAGTAGATGTTCATTTGCCTATAAGACCAGGTCACAAGTCAATTTGGGATTAAAAAGGACTTGGGGAAGTTCTAGTGAAATGTCATGCTTATCTCGGAAACACATCTCATGATCACATGTTTAATTTTTACGTATTGTTACTTTCTACGTACTAAGTCGCGTCACGTCTTTTAGGAGGTGCTTAGGAGTACTTCCCGCTCGTTCAAGACTCGTAATACTTCTGATCTAATTGTTCTTACGGTGAGTTCATAGCCTCGCCTTTCAACTTTTAAACTGTATTTATAAACCCCGCGAGGGAGATACATGCTTGTTTTATAAACTGAACACAAGAAACTTTATGGTATGCTGGACCCGAATATGAGATTAATTGCATAAGTAGCTATTGCCAAAAGACCCCACATCATGAACTGTTAATTGCCTATAATGGGTAAGCGCTAGTACAAGTAAATAGATCTATTGGGTTTGACAGCCCTGTCCGGGGGTATGAATCGAATCCTTTCGAGCACCCAGTCAACGGACAATTTGTATTTAGAAGTTAGGTATAAGGCAATAATACCTAGTTATGGGGCAACATGAATTACATACAAGATATGTGTTAACGTCAAGGCTTCGGTGTCATGAGCTTATTGCAATAGAAACTTGATTAATGGCTTGTCCGTACAACAAGTCACACGATGAACAAAACTTGTGTTCTCTTTTATCTCTTACAAACTCTATGGATTCACTCAACATTTTTGTTGACTTTTTAAGCATGTTTATCTCAGGTAACCAAGGGTGATGGACGCTGTGTGCGAGGAGTCTGCGCTAAAAGTTTTTAAGAACTTGTATTTTGTTCCATTTTATAAAACTAATGATCCATGATTTGGAAAAACTTATGTTATGAATTTGGTAACGATCTTGTGGGACGTATGTTTAATTACTCTAAACTTCTTTAAATGGAACAATGTTTTTGAACGCCTCTTTTTGAGTCGTTTTCTATATCCTTGTGCAATTGTACTATGAATTAACACCCAATGTTGCATATTTCGCTGCGTGAAATTTGGGGGTGTTAAAGATTGGACTCCCCGTTGGTGTACCTATACTGTCGGTAACCAATAGCACACATTTGAATAACTTTGCGGGTGTTTGGCAAAGATACCCATTGGGGCAATTATTTGTGATTATTGATTAACCTAATGTCACACCCCCAAAATCTGACGGCAGCGGAACGGTAACAATTGGGGTGCAACGTCATAGCACAATAATCAAGTAATAGGAAACGACCTTAAAAGGGGCGTTTTAAAATAAAGTTCATTCGATGCTTCATAAAGATCAAAGTTTGCAACATTGGTCCCAAAAGTTTACAACATGACATAAAAGTCTACCAGAGTAGTTCCAACACATAGTTCCAAAAGTAACAACGGGTTATTTAAAATAAGTTTAATAATTTAGCATCGAATAAAGATTTAAGTAAAAACAGTATTGAAATAAATCAAGTAATATTTCGGTAAGAAAAGTAGCGTTACAACATTTAGAAGAATTGTTATCGAAATCCAAGTAGTAATTTAATAAATCAAGTATGCTTAGTAGTGGACCACAAGATTAAAGTAATGTAGACAAGAGAAACAAATTCACCAAGTCTAAATGGAATATATATTATTGCGCTAAGCTCATGACACCGACACCTTAACAAGATTTTTGCCCCAATAAAAGTAGGGTATACTGCTAATAACCCCAAGGATACCTCAAATGTTAAGTGCGTCACATGGTTATCTAAAAACCATAAAGTCCGGAAAAGTAGACGGGGATTGTCAGTCCCGATAGATCTATCCACAACATTCGCGCTCACTACAATAGCAACTGACGGTTCATGATAAACAGGGGACTTAAGTAGCAGATAAAGGACTTAGGCAATAATATTCAGGCAATAATCTGGATAGCATACAATTTGAAAAGCACTTGCGTCCAAAGTAAAACAAGTAATGTGTTCAAAACTCATGGTTTTCATATATAGGAATGTAATGATCTCAAATGATGTAGTAAACAAATCAAGCTTTAAATCAGTTCATAAGAAACAACCATGTATCACACATGTTTTAGAAGTCATGTAGTAAGCAAGTAAAAACTTTTGTAAAGATAGTCACGTAACGCTTAAGTAGTAGAAATCAATAAGTTTACTTGGTAAAACGAGCATGTATTCTCACCCCGAAAACAGTTTATGAAAACCATTAAAATAGAAAAGGTGGGGCTATGAACTCACCGTGGATAAGAGTAGTGATCAAGAAATCTAAACAAGAAAGACGAGCGTCAACAATCAACCGCGACCTATAATAGTGGCGCGTGATTAAAATTCATACTTATAATGTAATGTAACTTAATATAAAAGAATCAAATACTTATTTATATATTGGCATGTAATATTATCATATGTTTAAGAATCCATGTTCTAGAGTCACTTAATGTACCACTTCCATATTTTCTGAAATTCTATCAGTTTTTACTAGACGTCCTCTATACTTAAAGAGTTACTAAACGGTCGGATTAGACGCTCTCCTTCTATATTAACTCACCTATATATGTTGATTAACTATTGTAGTTCACCCATAAACTATAGCCACTTCTAAATAATCCTTAAAGACACACCAATGCAACTTGTTTTAAAAAAGGGTCTGCTGGACTTATCAAAAGTTTGGCAACAACAGACCCCCTTAAACACCTCAGAAAAATATAAAAAAATCAACAGGTCACACATCATGAACATGTTCCTGTTCAAACTTCATCAAAAATTATTAAGTTTTGACCCGTCTGCTCTCTGCATCTTTGCAACTGAAATTCGAACTCAGCAAACCTAGTTTGGACAACCAATCTCGTAAACATGTTTTGACCCACTTTTAGGTACTGAAAATCTTTGAGGCCTAGCTCGTTGGAAAGTAGACTCGAAGTACTTAGTCGTAGGGTCCTGCAAACCTAGAAAACCTATTAGCATGACCAAGCTACACTTCACGCAAGATGGACCAAAATTCTGGCAAAAAAAACAGTGGGTGCAGAATTTTGCCGTTTTAGTTTTCAAACTTCATATTGCCATAACTTTTTTGTTTTTAATAATTAGACGCTCTACCTTATACCAAAACGATCCTTAGGACAAACACTATCATTCTAAAAATTAAAATCTTAGTTTGCACAACACTCATCTCGCCAATTCAAGCCTAAACTTTCTGGTCTAATTGAGGGTTATAAAACCCTATCAATCCTCAAACTTTCGCCTCAAACACTTTTCCAGTAATCTCAAACTACCCTAATACATCTATTAACTCACTAATCTTGCCAACAAGATAAGAATCATAACTTCTAATTTATTTCATGGATTCCCAAACATAATTAATGTACATGCATGCATATATATAAGTAAGTTTAAATCAAAAAAATGAATAATAAACTTACTACACAAAATTAATCAAGGAAAATCAACCACACCAAATCCCTTGGGGTTTATAATTCTGCCGAACACAAGGAGAAGACAAAGACAACCCGAAAACTTGATTTGATTTACCCAAACTTGATTTTTGTTATACCAAATCTTGTTTACACAATTAAAATCAACTCCTTGATATACCAATTGGTCTTAATTTGATCAAAACCCTTAAAAATAAAAAATCATAAAAATCCATAACTTCTTAAAAATCATGTATGAGGGTTTATTGGTGTTATGGAATGATTAGGGATTAGTTTAGGATTGATTTAAGGTTGAACGGGAGTGATTTGGAAGAACTAAAGTGATGGTTTTGGTGGGTTTTTGGTGTGTGTCGTCGAACACAGTGAAGAGAAAAGAGAGACCGAATATTTTTTATTAACTGATGGTGTATGTGTTTTAAAAGGAAGGTGAATCTATTTATAAGGAACCAAGTCCTAGTTTATATCGACTTATATAAAAAAATATGGAGGTAATAAGGAGGTGTTTGTTTTTGAGTTTAGTAGGAGGAAAATAAAATAAGGGGGTGTTTGTTTTCAAGTTTTGATGGAGCCTAAAATAATTAAAGAGGGTGTTTGGTTTATATGTTATGTTTATAAATTATATTTTTATTTTTATTTTTCTAAAACATTTATACCACAATATTTGTTTTTTTTTAAAACACGTAGTTAAAATATTAAAAATTGTAGAAAAACTATTTTGACGCGGTTTCGACCAAACGCGAATAAAAGTAAAAAAGTATTAAAATGAAAATAAATAAGCTCTCGAAGCTAAAATATTGGATTATTGATTTCTCAAACGTTAAAATGGATAAATATTCAAGGCACGATTCGTAACTAGCTAAAACGACGATTTTCGATAAAACGGCTAAAAATAAAAATAATAAATTCCATAAAAATTAGAAATAGAATTAAGGCTCGGTTAAAATATTGACTTAAAATACGAGATGCTACAATACATGTTCAGCGACCTTTACCAACACGTCCTCAGCTTTACCGGACGCGAGGTTTAAAAGTAAAAAGTAAAAGAAAAAAAAATATTACTTTTACTTGAAAATATGGAATAAATGAATAAAATATTTACCAGAAAAATACGGGTTCTCACATATACTTTTCAGAATAGTAATCGAGCGACATAAATTATAGGTCGTGATCGTGTTTATTGATTTTCTGTGAATTGTTTCGGTTATTTGATCTTCGGATTCGACCAAGGTGAGTTCATATATATATATTGAAAATATGGAATAAATGAATAAAATATTTACCAGAAAAATACGGGTTCTCACATATACTTTTCAGAATAGTAATCGAGCGACATAAATTATAGGTCGTGATCGTGTTTATTGATTTTCTGTGAATTGTTTCGGTTATTTGATCTTCGGATTATGGAACTAGGTGAGTTCATATGTATATATTTATTATTTTTACTTTATATATATATATATATATAATTACATATATATATTTTTATCATTATATTTTATATACAGTTATATATATTTTCATATATAATATATATATATGTATATATATTGTATATATATATGTTTTTATATATGTATATATATATATATTTTTATATATATTTATATTTAGATTTTATTTGTTTATTTATGTATATATATATGTATTTATTTATTATATATATTTATATTTATATTATATATATATAGATATATTTATATATATATATATATTTATAATTATTATTATGTTATTGTGTTACAGATGTACACATCGTTGGTCTAATACTTTTGATAGTATATCGAGCGACTTAAATTTATAGGTCGTGATCGTGTTGTTCATTGATTTTCTGTGAATTTTTTTTCGGTTATTGCATCTTCAGCTTGACAAGGTTGAGTTCATAGCCTAGCTTTTAAGTTTCAATGTTTTAACTCGTGATGGGTTATATTGCTTGTTTTGTGAAATTGAACGCAAACTGTTTTCGATACTTGAATATGATTCATTCACTACTTAGTATATTGCCTTTTTCAGTGAGATGTTATGTTACCATGTGTGGTAAGCGATTAATTGACATTAAATTTAGATCTATTGGGTTTGACAACCCTGCGGGTTTTGAATCGTGGGACCACCCTGTCAAACATACGTCATTTTGTGGTAGTTAGTATTGGAGATTTGACATTACTTCTCGGACATAATTTCGTCCTAAGGGAATGAATGTGTTAAGTTTCGGTATACGGGCTCTTTAGTTGGAAATCAATATTTTTATAACTTGACTTACGAGCCAACGTTATACCTTTTGTTGAACCAAAATATGCGTTCTAACTGTTATTTGTAAACTCTATGAATTCATTCAACGTTTTGTTGACGTTTTTAAGCGTGTATCTCAGGTTAGGTATTGTTGATGGCTTAGATGGGACGGAACATGGATATTAAGGACGGTGTCTCGGTGCAGTTATGTCATAAACTAAACAAGTGTTTTAGAAAGCCAGTCGTATTGTGACTTTTAGAAATAATTTCTATAATGGTATTAGGACCTATGTAACTCTGATCTTTCTAATAAATGAAATTGTATTTTATAAATGTATCTTTAAACGTTTACTGGGACTCGTGTGCATGTATTATGAAGTAGTACCCCAAATGTTGTATTCCGCTGCGTATCGTATTTTGGGGTGTTACATAACATCACCGAGTAGTCATGAGAGATTTAGCCTCTCATGGCTAAGGAGTTCATAACAAAAGTAGACTTTACATAAGCTTCCATTATTTCAACAACTAAGTAGGTAATCTTCTTTGTTCTTGATCCTTAGATCTTTTTCTTCAAGGAAGGAGGTGTTTCTTGGTGTTTTGGTGAAAGGAGGAAAATATGTGTGTGTGAAAATGGTTTATGGAATGAGATGGATTGAGAATGGAATGCTTTAAGGATGAAAATTCATCCTCAATTTATAGGCAAGTTTGGGTGAAAAGTGCGGCGCACTTACAAATAAGTGCGGCGGACTTTGGATGTTAATGCGATAGCATTTAATGGTTTTACTGGAAGTGTGGCGCACTTAAAAATAAGTGCAGGCCGGGACGGTTTTGAGGTGTTAAATGTATATGTTCATTTTTTAGACTTTAATTCTTCAGACTTTGGAGAAAGAAGCAAGTGCGGCACACAATATTATAAGTGCGGCGCACATCTTGAACTTTAGTTAGAAATCTTTACTTTTTGTATTGTCTCTCAAAAGTTTATAGATTCTGGAGGCTTGGTCTGTAGTGTCTTCACGTGAAATCCTATAAGCAATTCAAGATAATTACATAAAGTTCTCGAGGTACATGATCAAATATACATAAATTAAAGCCAAAAAAATATCGTATAATTTGGGCGTTTCATGTAAAAAATTGAATAGTTAAATAAACTATTCACTTTTGTACTTTATTAACAAAACTTCATTTGGTCGCTTTGCATTTCATATATATTTATATAATTTATATATATATATTTATATATATATTTATATATATATAGTGTGTGTGTTGTGTGTGGTGTGTTTGTTGCGCGCGCTTGTAATAAGAGATAGGGAGAGATTCTAAAGACACAAAATAATACAAAGTATTATAGTGATTGGGTACTCCTCTCATTAGATCATAAGCTTAGCTTTGATCAATGAGAGTTTTATTTGTCATTCAATTGAGATAGTGTTTCGCAACTATCCCGTGTTCATTTATAAATATTTGATTCACTTCTAATAAGATTTATAAACGTTGAAAAGTATAAATTGTGATATTAGTTATCTGATTTAGTATCGTGTGAAATATATCAAAATATTACATGAATCATGGACCAACAAGTGGTATCAGAGCAAGTGAGTTAATCTCATAAGAGCAAGTGAGTTAATCTCATAACCTTTGATCCTTTCAGAAAATGACTGCTAATAACAATTGAGCATTATCAAAAATTCAGTGTATAAACAACTTCAAATTCCTATATGCTATTGCACATTTTTGAGGGGGGTTCAATACCCACCACACTCACCCACCACCACATATATCCTATCCATATACAAGCACATCTCACACAAATCACGAAACACCCAATCTCTATCATCATAAATTCCATCGACAAAAAAATCACATGTCAAAATCATTCACTACAATAAACACCCTCATGAATTATAACACAAATCAAAACCCAAAACCATCCACATAAACAACAAAAAAAATCAGATCCACAAACACTCCCAGATCGAAACAAAAAAACTATAACCCAGCATCACGGCACTCAAAATTAAACAAACATAACCCAGATCCAAACACTTAAACATGACAAAAAAAATAACTCATCAAAATAAAAAAACACCCGACTGCAGCGGGAGTGGTTGTTCATCAAGAATCGTGTGTTTTTATGGGGTTTTTTGTGTGAAGACGTATGGTGATATTCATGGGTTGTTGTCGGTATTTACTGTTGAGTGATATGCAAACTTGTTTAAGATTTAGGTCTTTGGAGTGAGGATGACGGGATCTGGTTATTTGTTTAGGAGGATAGTAAATACTGAGTGTGTCGAGATTCTTTATATGGATAGTAAAAAGATTGTTGATATGGGTATGTAAAAGGGGTTGTGTTGTTCATCGTTTCGGGCATAGCCTATGATGAGACTAAGGGATGGGTTGTAATTGTTTTAGCTGTAGGATGATGATGTATTAACATAATAATAGGTGATGTTTATTCAGAGACTGATAATAATCAGGGGGTGTTTCGAGTTTATCTTGATACGGATTGCTGATTAAGAGAAACTGATAAAAATATATCCGTGAAAAAGGGGCAGCTGGTGGAGCTCAGGGAATGTTGTATTATTTTTGGGCTAAGCCTGAATGAGTTACTCAGGGAGTGATGATGACAGAATCAAGGCTATGTAATTAAAAGTGTTTCAGGCTAAGCCTGAACTAGTATGAGATGTTAGAATGGGAGCGTTGATTCAGCTGGTATTGAAGGTGTTTTAGAGGAGCTAATAAAAATATCAACGAATGCTTATTAGCGAAATGCATTGTTCAGCAGATGCATCAAGGAGTGAGTATCAGTGATTAAGTGGTCATGGGTAGAATTTAGTCAGCAGACATCAATATGTGGGAGTGCCCAGGCTGTGATATCTTGTAACTCCATGGTTTGTGAAACTAATTATCTGGTTTTCTTGAACTAATTAATTCAGAGATTATAAAGTAATCAATGACAGTACAATTAGCCCATGTGAGAACCCATAAAAATGAATTTATTAAAACAAAACCCGCTGATCGAAACATGAACCCCCCTCCAAGCTGAACTGAACACCAGTCAGCTGAACCCCCAGTCAGCTGAACTGAACCCGGTCACTGACCCAAGGTCGCTGAATCTAAACCATCGTTGATCATTGAACCCCACCTGCTGAGTTTTAACTCGGGCGCTAGGGGTGAGCAGAAACCGCACCGTAAACCGCAAAACCGCAAAATCCGCAAAAACCCGCACCACAAAAACCGCACCACAGCAAATACCTTTGTGGAATCGGTTTTAGGAAAAAAATAAAAACAGCCAAATGCGGTGCGGTTGCGGTTTTATCTGTAAAAACCGAACTGCAAATTCCGCACGCACCGACCTTAATTTTATAAAACCCGAACGAACCACATGATTATTTAATGTGTTGTTATAAGGTATTCTAATGCATTTTATCAATAATATTTAGGTATGTGAGTGTGTTTACCTTAAATATATGCATCTGTATAACCGAAAAAACCAACACTGTAAAACAAAAACCGCAATACTCACCCACATTAATTATATAAATTCATTAAGTGATGGTGTGAGTGCGGTTAATACCCGAAACAAAATCCGCATTATAAATCCAGCTAGAACGGAAGAAACCGCAAAATTGCCGCGGTGCCAGTTTCTACACTTTTTTTAAAAACCGCAATTGCGGATGCGGTGTGGTTTTTGCCAAAAACCGCACCAATCCGCACCATGCTCACCCCTATCGGGCGCTGAAGTGGACCAGCCCACTGATTCAACCCACTGAACCTGGTCAATGAACCCACCCGCTGAACCTAACCCTCACTGAACTGACCCGCTGGTCGTTGACCCCACCCACTGAAACTGAACCTGGTAGCTGAATCTAAACCTGGTCACTGAACCAGGTCGCTAAACCCTGTTGTGAAACTTTATGGAGACTATATCTTTTGTACTGAACCTGATATCAAATATGGTTAAACTCATTATAAATGTTTAAAGTCTTGTCTATTCTCTTGCAACTACAACAACAAAAACTCTGTATTTATCTTTGTATTATTTTTATTCTTTGTTGTAACTCAAATTGTAAGAAGTTGTTATGTTCACTTACATTTTAAAATTCACTTAGGCTACTTGTATATCCAAATAGAGGGAGATTGTTGGGCAAATTTAGTGCCCAATAGTCTTTGGCTAGAATTAAACTTAAATATATACTAAGGTGTAGATTTGATTCCTGAGTGATAAATCCACCACTTAGATAGTCTCTTTCAATGTTTCTTCAGAGATCTAAAGAATAGGTGCTCAACACGTCTTGAGGCGGATCGGATAGTGAAGCTTGATTCAAAAGAAGTAGAACATGAAAGTCATGAACAAAGTTCAGCAACATCAACAACAAATGATTGAAAGTTATTATTATTATTGTCTCTTTGTTGTAATTCAGTATGTAAAAAGAAGCCACTATGCTCACTTACCGATGATTAATTTAGGCTATTTTTCTATCCAAATAGGAGGAGATTGTTAGGCCAATTTAGTGCCTAATTGTCCCTTGTACAAGATTTGTATGAAAAAGATCCTAAGTAGAAAAACAAAAACAAGTCGCTGAACTTAAATAAGTTCAGCGAGTCATCCTCATGAAGTTCTCCAGAGTCTAGAAGAAAGACTCATCACAACCTGAGGCGGATCTCAGAGAGTGAAGAAAAAACCAAAATCAAGATGATAGAGTTAGTGAGTGTTGACAATAGCTCACTGACTCCCGGAAGACCATCTCTGAATGAAGACCGAAGATATTGACGGAAACTTTCTAAAAGCAAAAAGCAAAAGGAAGACAAAAAGTACAAGAGTATAAAAGTTGCTAAAAAGTGAATAGTTAAAATAATTATTCACTTTTGTACTTTATTGAAAGCTTCTCTTGGAAGCTTTGCATTTCTCACTATATATATGAGTACTTGTAATAGGAGATAGTTAGAGATTTCAAACATAAGAAAATAATACAAAGTATTATAGTGATAGGGTCCTCCTCTCATTGGATCATAAGTTTAGCTTTGATCAATGAGAGTTTTATTTGTCATTCAATCGAGATAGTGTTCTACAACTATCTCGTGTTCATTTGTAAATCTTTAATTTAATTCTAATAAGATTTATAAATGTTAAAAAGTACAAATGATGTTATTAGTATGTCAAATGGGTCTCGTGTTGAAATATATCAATATATTACACGAATCATGGACCAACACTTCCCTTACACTAAAACATAATTTAAATGTCATACATATCGAAAACAATGTGTTAGAGAGTTTCTTGGGCACTTTGTTAATGGATGATAAATTTAAAGACAACACTAAGGCAAGGCAAGACTTGAAAGCTTTGGGCATTCGACATGACTTGTGTGTAACACCCCCAAAAATCGGGACAACGCAGCGGAATGGTAGCATTGGGGTGCTACTTCAGGGCACAAAACACAAGTCACGGAAGACGACCTTAAAATGGACGTTTATAATAAGTAAATTTTACTATTTTATAATAGATCAGAGTTGCAACAGGTTTCATTTATAAATGTATTAGAAAACAATTGTCATAACGTTTGTCGAATGGATAGACAAGTTATTTAGCTTCATTAAAATATATATCCGCCGCTGACTCGAATGCTTCCAATGCTTCCAACTAGCAAAATAGTAAGTAACCTGACAAATACATGCTAATAACGGTACAACAATAAGTTGGTGAATCTCATAGGTCTTAAGGTAAAAGCAGTATTGAAATAATTTATGAAATATTTTAGAGAAAAAGTTGCGTTTACAACATTTTAAAAGTGTTTATTTCTGAAATTTCATTTCGAAATCCAAGTATTGATTCAGTAAATTCAAGAAGTATTTAAAAAGGTGGACACAAGAACGAAGTAAATGGTGGACTTAAGTACATTTTCCGTAGTCCAAAACAAGTAATGTAGACAAGGGAAAAGGATACACATTCACCAAGTCTAATTATTTTTTAGTGCACTAAGCTAATGACACGAAAACCTTAACGTACTTCATATCATGAGATTGGAATGCCCCGTAAAGTTGGATGTTCTGCCAAACAATCCTGGAAAGTAATATCTCAAATGCTTAAATGCACCTGATCAAACTAGTGGAACCCAAGAAAAGGTTGGGGATTGTCAATCCCGATAGTTCTATCCACTACACTCGTAGCTTCAAGACACTAGCAACTGCTGGTTCATGATAAAAAGGGGACTTAAGTGGCAGAGAAGGTACTTAGGCAATAATGTAATCAGGAAATAGCATACAGTTTAAAACACTTGGCTGTCGTAGTAAAACATTTCTTGTCTGAATTTCATGGTTTCAAATTTTATAGGTATTCACGATCTCAAATCATGTAGCAAACAAAATCGAGAGCTTTAGTAAAATAGTCATGTAAGCTTATGTAGTAGATAATCAATAAGTTCACTTTGTAAAAGAGCATGTATTCTCCCAATAAACAGTTTTAAACATCGTAAAATAGGGGCTATGAAACTCACCAAAGTATTGAAGGTAATTCGCTATGTAGTAAAATCCATACAAGTTTGTAATACGAGCTGTATCCCCTCGCGGGTTTATAAAACATTGAAAAGATTTTAAATGCGAGACTATGAACTCACAAAGTATTGAAAGGTAATTGTACTGTAGTAAAATTATACAAGTTTGTAAACGAGCATGTATTCCCCTCGCGGGTTTATAAAACATTGAAAAGATTGAAATGCGAGACTATGAACTCTACAATGTATTGAAGGTACATTGTACTTAGTAAAATTAGAGTTTGTAAACGAGCATGTATTCCCCTCGCGGGTTTATAAAACATTGAAAAGATTAAAATGCGAGACTATGAACTCACCCTGAGTGAATGGAAATCAACAAGTATTCACGATAGAAAATGCGTCACGGAAATGACGGAATGCAACCTAATCACATTTTTGGTTAGTTATATGTTACCAAGTACCTTGAATCTTAATCTTATAGTTGTTACATCGTACTATCGTTCGGGCTATCATAATTTAAGAGGTCATGACATGACGTTCGAGGAGTTAGGACACTTTAAATCGTAATCCAAACCAACAGTCGAAACGCATCCGAATGAAGGCCTCATTATGAAACACTCCTTGTAATTATCAGTACTTTGATAAACCACATAATATTCTATATTGCTTAAATCACCAAACATAATGGTTTTGGAAATGTGGTTTAAGAAGTTAAAAAGTTTATAATTATCGTTTTAGTAAAAAATCTGGCGGTAAATTTCGCGTTTAAACCCGATTCTCGAGGTTTCTTATGGCCAATCTTTTCGTCAAGACGAGTTTTATAATTCGTCTTTTTTGAATTTTCGTGTGGGACCTACTGAGTGAACAGTAAAATATTACTGTTCACATCAGACCTTAGGTGTTATTTTTATCGATTTAATTGTCGTAAAACCCGTAAACGTCATATTTTATTCGTTATAGCTCCGTTTTTAACGATTCTTTCGAGGACGTTCTCGTATTTGAGTTCTATAATTTTTAAGAGGTTTACAAAAATATAACTTTCTGTCATGAATAGTAACTTTTATAAAAATAGTTTTATAAAGTATTAATTGTAGTAAATCGCGGCCAATTCATAACTCGTTCGTTATTAATTGAAAAATTACGATTCTTATCATTTTGAATCCTAAAAATGTGTATTATTTGTTTAAAAATTACTTTCCTTGTGTTTATAAACTTTTTTATAAAAATGTTTTCTATAACAATTTATTCACGACTTGTTTATTAACGTATTACTTGTTTTTAACATATCTTTTTCGTTTTTTAACCGTTTCTTTAACATGTTTCTTACATTTTTCGGAATCGTCGTGAATTGTATTATTTATAAAATATATAATATGGGTATGATATAATTCGAATTTTGGACAGCTTGTTAGGTTTGAGGTTGTTATGTACAATTTTTTTACCTTTTTCTTTATACTTTAACACCTTTTGTATTTCACCACAAGTCTTATATGTCATATGTGTTATATATCATATGTTATACATATAATAATGTCCATAAGTTCATATTTGCCAAGATCATTCAAGATAAAAGTTATTAACTTTCAGGAAATAATAAACTTTCATATTACTTTTAATTACAAGTTTACATTATGAACTTCTTATACTTAAACAGATTGTACAAGTTAGATTTATTTATCCCTTATTTCATGATTATTCCAACATCATACTATGTGAGAAAGTTGTGCAAAATCATAATCACAAGAAAAATTATATTTTCTGTTCAAAATATTCAATAATGGTGATTTAAGCTAGATAGAATAATCATATGCATAAAATGAAATTTATAAGAACATAAAGAGTTCAAATAGACCTTATGAGGTATGATGATGATGAGAAACAAATGCTAAACCCGTGTTTAGCCTTAAAAACCAAGCTTACACAATAAAAACCCTAGCTTTCCAAGATAAAACCCTATCTTCACTTTTCTTGATTATAACTTGCAAATGGTGCTTCAATGGTTGGAAACACCTTAGAATGACTTATAATAGATGTGTATAGGGTAGGGGGGTGTTTTTTTAAAATTATTAGGTTGAATAAAATTTTGTATGATTGCTATGAGGGGTGGCTTGTGCGTGGCTATTAAGGAGCTACAATGGTGGGATTTTGTTTGATTTTGGTAGAGTTTAAGCATGTATGAGTTTCTTTCAAATTAGAATACATGTATATCAATGGAGTAGTCTAGCAAAGGTCAAAGTATGGTCTTATTCAAAGTATGGAAGGTATGGTTGACATAAAGAAGCATGGTGCAAGGTAAGCTAGGTATGGTGTAGACATGATGTGCCATATTCTGATGTTATGGTGTAGCATTTGACCAAATGAAGTGTTTTACTATATTTCTTGAATAAATGGCATGAATTTTCGGTATACATGAGATATATATGATATATTTGAGTAACTTTTATGTATTGGGTATAAAAGTGGGGTTTGTGTTGAAGCGTAATTAGAAAAAGTTTTTGTGGTTCCTGGTGTGTGCCTATAACGCTATTTATCGCGAAACGTATACACTTTACGTAACCAACAAAAATAAAATATAAAAGTTAATTATTACTTTCGTAAAAATTAATATATGATGGCTTGTCATAAACTTAATTTTGTTTGGTGTTGTTTACGTTGTGGTGATTTTTAGTTCACGCGATTTTAACTTAACACTTAAATTAAAAGCGAACGCTGTACGAGAAAAGAAAAAAATAAAAATAGTGAAAAATGACAAATAAATGATGTATAAAATGACCCTTAAACTACGAAATGTTACAGTCTCCTCCTGTTAGCAAGAGCCTTGTCTCAAGGCTTTCAGGTTGCAACACTGAAGAAGGTACGGGTTTTGAGAAAAGATGCGGAATTTTCTTACGGATTTGTTGTTGATGAGATGTGTAGGTTTTAAGGTGATACTCTCAGCATTGGCATGATTCTTCCTGAATTGATACATAGGTGACTCAAGTTATGTATATTTGAGGACTAACGAGCTCAATGCTCATTTTGATCAAAATAGGTTATGTTTTATGAGATTTGACAGAGTGACTTGTTTATAACTAAGATAGAGAGATTTAAAGTAACATTGACGAAATGAAAAGCCTCATGGCATAAATGAATGACGGTATCGTGTAAAAAAAATAGCTCATATATATATAGGTATTCTCATATAATACCAGTATTGACGCTCAAGGGAGTAAATGAGAAATCGGTAAGTACACGAAAATTAGAATGATCAATATTTATATAACGGACCAATATAAGGTAAATAATAAGAGGTCATAAGATAGACGTAAGAGAGCGAATTTTGCCAAAGTATTATAAATACTCTCATTACCCATGTAATAGAAGTAAAGATGCTAATGAGACATATAAAAGTTAATGGGAGCAAGCAAGGCGCGGTTATCGGATAAAACAAGGAGAGACTCTATATTTTGAAAAACATGGTCATAGTCTAGGTTTTGAAAACGACCTAGTTCTCTATGACTTCAGCTCTGATACCATCTGTAACACCCCCAAAATCTGGTCGCAGCGGAATGGTAACAATGGGGTGCTACTTCATAGTCCAAACGCACAAGTCACAGAAAACGACCTCAAAAGAGACGTTTTATAAAATGTCACATTCAATTTAGTAAAAATGTCAGAGTTACACAGGTTCCATTTATAATGTATTAGAAAACATTGTCAAAACGTTTGTCAAATAGTACTCAAGTTATTAAGCCTTCAAAAATATATATATCCGCGCGACTCGAATGCTCCCAATGCTCCACTAGCAAAATAGTAACCTGAAAATACATGCTAAAACGTCAACAATAATGTTGGTGAATTCATAGGTTTAAGTAAAAAGCAGTATTGAAATAATTTAAGAAATATTTCAGAAGAAAAGTAGCGTTACAACATTTAAAAGTGTTATTTCCGAAATCCATCCGAAATCCAAGTAGTGATTCAGTAAATCAAGAAGTATTTAAAAGTGGACCACAAGATCGAAGTAATGGTGGACTAAGTACATATTCCGAAGTCCAAAACAAGTAATGTAGACAAGAGAAACACATTCATCAAGTCTAAGTATATATTATTGCACTAAGATCATGACATCGAAGCCGTATTCGTAATTATAAGGGAATTGCACCCAAGTTCGTAATTATAAGGGATTTGCACCAGTATTCGTAATTATAAGGGAATTGCACCCAAGTTCGTAATTATAAGGGATTTGCACCAGTATTCGTAGTTCTTAGGCAATAACATTCAGGCAGTAATCTGGATAGCATACACTTTGAAAAACACTTGTGTCCAATAGTAAAACAAGCAATGTAATTCACCCCGTAGATTTTGTAAAACAATTGTAGAAAAAGGGGGCTAGGAACTCACAAGGTATCGAAAGGTAATTGTACTGTAGTAAAATATATGAGTTTGTAAAAGAGCATGTATTCCCCTCGCGGGTTTATAAAACATTGAAAAGATTGAAATGCGAGACTATGAACTCACCTTGATGTTGCAGAGCAACTTGCAGAAATGCACATAATAAGCACAACACAAATGGAAGACGAAATGGCTCGACCGGAAGATGCAGCTTAACAGAACGGCTAAGACCCACTAGCCTAGGATGATGAATTTGGGTTTCCCGATGAATGGTTACGTCAACGCGACACGTTGATAAAGATTTAGATTTAAAGTTGTAATAGTTTGGTGGTTGGTTATCATATTTTATAAAAGTTTTCATATCTTTATTAACCGATTTAATAAAGATAAGCAAAACCAAATGCACCCTTCTCAGGGCTGTGAGACAAACCAAACGCACCCTAACCGTGGCTGCAAAACCAAACGAACCCGTGGTGCTTTATCACAACCCAAACCCATTTCCCCCCGGCCCCGGCTGCGAACCCAAACCAAACCCGACACGAACACCCCCTCCCCCCGGTTGTCCAACCTAACCAAACACGCCCTAGTGGTGGCAGCCAACCCAACCCCGACGACCAAACAACCCTACGCACCCTTTTTCGGGTCTACCCGAACCCACAAACCCGGCTGTCCCCGTGGCTGTCCCGGCTTCGAGACCCAAACAAACACACCCCACGGGTGTTTCTTCACAGCCAAACGCATCCTTATAGATGGTGACGAGGTGTTAGCCGTGGAGGTGGTGATGGAGTGGTGGTAGTAGCAGCGACGGTGGCGTGGCTGTGGTAAGATGGTGGTATGATGATGACGACGACGAGATGAAGATGATGGCGGTGGTGTTATGGCGTGGGGTGGAGATGGCACGGCGCGTGGAAGAGAGTGAAGCAGTGGGTTGGATAGATCGGCTCACGAGGAGCATCTTTTGAAGTTCGCCG
>BQNB010120593.1:0-20606 GCA_026074375.1 Tanacetum coccineum | reverse complement strand
TGGACAAGTAGACTCAATATGGCATTATCAATACAAGTGTGAGTTATGATCCAATGCATATTCTTTTCATCTACAAACGGATGCAATTATTTTCATACCAATCTAGTTCATACCAATCTAGTGTGATTGAGTATGTAGATGCAAGGCAATATCTTTTATTATAATTTGATATAATCTTAAAACTAAACAAATAAGAATCCGATTTCTTATCCATACTCAAAAACTTGTCAATTAGATTCGATAAACATATCCACCATAATTTGAATAATGAATTGATATATTCTTGAAATCTTTTTTGACTCTCACGAACACTTATTTAAAAGAAAATAGATAAATATTTAAATAGTGTGTTCCATTAATCCCAAGATTAGTTGTAAATTTTACTTGTGCGAAAAACTATTTGTTGTGATGTATAATATACATAGTTTTTGACATTTTATGAGTATGAGTTTTCTAACTATTTTTATACAACACACATCTTTTGTAAAATACTATATGTTTTTTTTAAATAAAATAAAATAATTATGTGTGTATGTTAGAACCATGCAAGCACAAGCATTCTTTTTTTCTTAGTTATTGATGTATTAATCCAATATTTTCTTTTGTTTGACCAACCCAAGATCAAACCAAGCAAGTTGTTGAAAATTTAAACGTGTTGTTAAAAATAGATTAAATCGTTGAAAATATTTAGGTGACAAGTTTTAATAAATTTAATAATATACTTGACAAGTTATTGAACTCTTATTCCTAAATATATTCCCATACCCGAAAAGATTTATAAGATGTTTATGTAACATTTGTAAGTTAAGTTATCTATGCCTCTATGCAATGCAAGAACAATTTTGCAATCTTAATGCAAGAAATCTAGCATAAGTTCTAGTTATGCATAATCCGAAAAACTAGCTACAAACGAATAGTGTACATGGCACATGTGCTTAGATATTCAATTAGCTTAATTACATATAGCAACTATCATTTAATAATTTTTACTAACATAATATATAAAGAAGTGCACATAATCACATATCATACCACATAAACGTACTTGTCGTAAGTTTGTGTATTAGATACAATAAGACAAATTAGTTTCCTCCCCATTTCAAAAATCACGTTTAATATTTTTGAAAAGTAAATTACACCATTTTTTAAAGATATACCGACTAGAAATGTCCGACTCGAAAGGAAAAGACAAAAAACAAGTTTTACGTTAAAACGAGACTCAACGTTTTGGACAATAAGTAGTATTTTGCCTTTCTGACTAAATTAAGTTTGAAATAAATACTTAGAAGTATTTTTATATGAAAGTAGACTCAATTCTCTTCGAAATGGCGGGTGGCACGACTTCTACGGACTTACGGTTGATTTTATATGATTTTTTAAAGTTTTTGAAAAACTGTCGAATCAGACAGGTGGTCCCCTTAAAATTAAGGGGGCCGCCCAAATATTTAAGGGGGCCGCCCACCTGATACTCAGAATTATGATTTTTGTAAAAAATTATTTTCTGACTTTGCGAAAAGGTGTACAACTTTCTGAATTTGATACCGAACATATAACACTTATTTTAAGCATCATTTTTATCTCGAGCTAGTATAATTAGTGTATATAACATCAAAACTAATACAAGTTAATCAACAAAACACTTTTCATATTTAATCCCCCTTAATGGGTAATTTGATACATGGATCGTACTCAATTTTTAAAACCATTTGTTTTGAAAATTAGAGCGACGTGGCTCTGATACCAATTGTGGAAATCGTAGAGGGGGGTGAATACGTTTCCATTAAAAATCTTAAAATGTTTCGTATCAAATTACCGATCAAGCGTGATACAATATGATGAGTGTTCATACAAGTTATATACACATATTAATACATCGATTTACAACAATACAAACCAACACACAATATTCACATTTATTCAAGACATAATTAAAACTATATAATCAACACATCACACAATTGCAAGTATAAATATAAAGCGATAAATGCGAGTATAAATGTAAAGAGATAAGTGAAAGGAAATGCAAACCGGACACGATGATTTATAGTGGTTCGGTCACGAAGCACCTCTTCGCCCTACTCCACTCCCCGAGTACCCAACTCGAGAGTTACTTCACTAGTCAACAAGCTCCCTTAAGGCGGAGAAAACCGTACACAACGTTGCTTACACCGATTTACGACACAAAGCTAAATGTCGAGTTCTAATCTTAGCTAGAACCAATCTATCACAACACGACTTCACGACTTGTTCACGACTTCACAACTTCACGACTTCTTCACAACTTTACAACTTCTTCACAACTTCACAACTTCACTTCACCACACTACTTATATCACACTCATCTATCACTACTTGTATAAGAGTCACCACGATCTAACACACTAAAACACCATCACACCATGGATCAAGCAAATACATAAGTTTGGAATACATGAATTCGGATCTATACATTGTGAATGTACGACAATGCACGAATGCCCTAACTAGCCTACATAACTTCGTATCTTAATAATAACGAAAGTTATTCTCTTGCACTTCAATGGATGGATGATTGGATCACATTTTAAACAAATTTATAATAAGTTAAGTGATCAAAGGAAAATGTTTGAAAGGAGGTTTTAGATCTGAGAAAACTTTGTGCAAAGAGGTTGGAAAATTTATAGAAACAGTTCACTATTTATAGGCAAAAATATTAATTTTTTATTTGGGCGGTCCCCTTAATTATACAAGGGCGGTCCCCTTAATTATGGCCGATCCCCTTAATTAATTAAAGAGGCCAAATCTTAAAATGTTTCGTATCAAATTACCGATCAAGCGTGATACAATATGATGAGTGTTCATACGCGTTATATACACATATTAATACATCGATTTACAACAATACAAACCAACACACAACTTCTTCACAACTTCACAACTTCACTTCACCACACTACTTATATCACAACTATCTAACACTACTTGGTAAGATCACCATGATCTAACTACAATACACACCATGATCACCATGATCAAGCAATTACACAAGTTTGGAATACATGAACTCGATCTATACATTGTGAATGTAAGATATGTCATGAATGTTTTAACTAGCCTACATAACTTCGTATCTTAATGATAACGAAAGTTCTTCTCTTGCACTTCAATGGATGGATGATTGAATCACATTTTAAACAAACTTAAAATAAGTTAAGTGATCAAAGGAAAGGGTTTGAAAGGAGGTTTTAGATCTAAGAAAACTTTGTGAAAGAGATGAGAAAATCTGTGGAAACAGTCCACTATTTATAGGCAAAAATATTAATTTTTTATTTGGGCGGTCCCCTTAATTATACAAGGGCGGTCCCTTTAATTATGGCCGGTCCCTTTCATAAATTAAGGGGGCCGCCTATTTTTCAAACGCTCCTTTTTTGTCCTTTTATGGAGAAGGTTTTTCTGAAACTTTCTAGCCGTTTTTAGGTAGAAAATTTTAATTTAAAATATTTATTTTGAATAAAACATTTCTTATAAATACAAAAATGTTTTGTACATATTTTAAAAATGTTTGTCCCATTTTATAAATGTAAGGTTTGGAAAAATAAAAAATTTATTTGATCATTCAACAAATTAATGTTTGTTTGTTCATACCTTTAGTGATTTACGTCGGGTGCGAACTTAAATTTATTGTTGAAGAAAACTTGAGACGTCGAAAGATGTTGACGAATTGATGATTTGTGATTACGAGTAACTTAAACACTTTACGTTATGTGTTATAAGTTACATGTTTGTCATCACCAAAACATGAAGAGAATGTATAGATTAAATATCGCAATATTTCTACCAACACCTTGTATCTGCTAAGGGATCCATCTGCAAAATACTTGTGCTTAAACAACCACATGGAATGAACAATGTTCGTGTCAGGTGGTTGAGGCACAAGAATCTAAGTTCCATTTTTAATAAGCGCATTATATTCATCAAGCATAGCACTCTTCCAATTAGGGTCGGTAAAAGCAGAATTATTGATTTTAGAATGGGCGAGATTGTGGATACGTGACAATGATATTTTGGATTAGGTTTTGTAATACTGGCTTGAGAGCGAGTGGCCATGGGATGAGTCGAGGTGGGATTTATGAAAGTAGTGGTGGAAGGTATCTCGTGGGCCTCAGCTTGGATTGGAGACGAAGCAACGGGTGTTGGGGTTTGGGGTTGGAGAGTAGTTGAAGGCTCGGTGGAATCAGGCTCAATAGGATTAGGCTGGATTGTCTCGTTAATGGTTGGCTCGATAATGGTTGGCTCGACAGTGTTAGTGAAGGAAGATGGGAGGATGGTTGGCTCATCGTCATCTAGAAAAGTATAGGAGGGGGCCGAGTTGGGTGTGACAAAGCCATAAGGAAAAATTATTTCTTCGAAGGTGACGTGGCGGGATATAATTATTTTATTAGTGGCAAGGCCAAGACACCGACATCCACGATGATTTGAAGGGTATCTAAAGAAGATACAAGGTGTGGACCGGGGTTCAAGTTTATGGGAGGTGTCAAGGTGGGGATAGGAAAGGCAACCAAAGACACATAAAAACGTGTAGTTAGGTTTGGTATTATAGAGGCGGGTATGAGGGATTTCATGATTGATAGCGGTGGAGGGGATTATATTAAGTAAGTGAACGGCCATGTAAAGGGCTTCGACCTAAAAATAGGCAGGAAAGTGGGCTTGAAATAAAAGGGTGCGGATTTGGTTATTAATGGTGCGGATCATCCGCTCTGATTTCCCATTTTGTTGTGATGTGCGTGGGCATGAGAAGCGGATATGAATTCCATGTTTGTCAAAAATACGGTGAAGGGCGTGGTTGTCAAACTCACCACCATGGTCACATTGGAAAGCCTTTATTTCAAATTTACATTGAGTTTTAACAAATGAACGAAATTGAGCGAATTTGCTAAAAGTACCAGACTTGTTTCTCAATGGGTAAACCCATACATAATTTGAAAAATGATCCAAAAATAAAACGTAATATTTAATTCCACTAATGCTCGAAAGAGGAGAAGTCCATAGATTCGAGTGGACAATATCAAAAGGAGAATTAATAATAGAATCCGAACTAACGAAGGGAAGTTTCACGTGTTTGCCAAGATGACACGCATGATAAAGCACGGGAGACTTCATTTTATTACACAAAATACTATTACTAGAAATTAAAGACTGCAACATTTCACTTCCAAGATGGCCTAGTCGTTGGTGTGCCACGTACTGTTGAACGAGTCGTGATGAAGGCTTATGATAGGTTGTGGGTTTGTACCGATAGAAACTCGGCACTGTCACATTTGGAGAAGGAATCTGCGAGTCCAAATATCCTTAGAAAAACCAAACTCGTCAAATTCAATGGAGCATTTATTATCACGTGTGAATTTACAAACAACAATTAAATTTTTAACGATATTAGGTGTAATTAGAACAGTATTAAGGTGTAATGGGCTAAATAGATTAGGCAAAGTGGTATGACATGTATTGGTGACAGGTATGGAGGCACCATTACCAACAAAGACTGATGGATACATACGCTTATTAAAAATATAACTTATATTATTTCATTAGAATTTAAATGTAAAGTCGCACCTGTATTCATATTCCACCCTTCATTGCCAAAATCCTATAAGGTTAACGTGTTAAAACCCTGTGAGGGAGCGGTTGCTTGAGTTGAATATGTAGTACCCGAGGAACCCATGTGGGCCTGAAGTTAGTGTCCAAGTGACTATTGGGCCTGCTCGACATTACCAGTTCTAGTGTGTACTTGCTGGCCTGTGAGTGTTATAGTTCCCTCATTAGGCCTGTTGGGCCTTAGCTAGCAAAGTTTGATAGTCTTGAAGTAGTTGAGTGTATGCATTTAATAATTGCCTTGGCCCAAACCCCCTGTATGACTTCTATTATTAATATTACCTCCATTATTAGTATTGCTTTCAGTGCCACATGAGTGATTACCAGAAGCATCATAATTTCGGTTGTTTAGGGTGCCCCATGCAACCGAATTATTAGAACCATTGGCGAGTACCCAGTTGTGAGTATCGTGCACAAACTTACACCTATCAGCATACATACAAAAGCCACGAGCGAAGTTCCTACATATGGGGTTCGGCCGAGAGTTGTTACCTGGTGATTTAGAAGTCGAGCTGGTATGTGCTTAATTACACATACCATCTTCCATTAAAAACGGACTTAAATGACTAAAAATGTACCAAAAATACATTGTATTTGTATGTTTGCGTTTGTATTATGTAGGAAACGGACATTCAAAAAGAAAGCCAAAAACGACCAAACCAAGCACGGGGTGGAAAACACAAAGTTAATCCAAAGCCAAAGTCAGTCAAACACATAAAGAAAATACAACTTGAGGGACTAAAACTGCCAAACCTCAAGATGTGTTACAAAAAGACAAGGGCTGAAATCGGAAATTGAGGGTGAAGTATAACTTTAGGGACCAGTTCTGCCAATCCCCTAAAGTTATATCACAAAAGGGCGAAAATTACAACAAAGTTATAAGAAAGGAGGGGCCAAAACTGCCAACCTACCCAAACTCCATTCTTCCCGCCCAAAACAAAACCCAGGTACAGAGTAGGGATGTCTTCCCATACTTCTACCCTGCAAAACCACTCAACACCCTAGAAAAATCATTTCAACCACTCTATCAACCCCCCCCCCCCCAGCTGATATAGTGTCATGTCTGGCATTCCCTCAACATTCCTAAGTATTTTTCGATGGCTTTGATGACTCTAAAGAGCACAAAGATATTAAAGGCTAGGATTTGTTTTAAAAACACACTTGGTTTTTGTCTCTACAAAGAAACACAGAAGAAAGAAGAAAAGAGAGTCAAAGAAACCAAGACCTTAATTCGTTTTAGTATAAATAGGGCCATTGTAACCCAAGTTCGGGAGTTAGTTTTTAATTTTTAATATAACTTAGCTTATTTTCAGTTATTTACAGCTTTTACTTTCAGCTTTGTAACACTTTCAAGTTTTAATACAAGTTTGAGGTTTTAAGTCAATTTACAATTCCAAGTGCTAAGTTTCTTAATTGTGTTGTTTTGTGTTCAAAAAGCTATCAGTACAGCGTATTTATAAGCTGCTTTAATTAAGTAAAACTAAAAAGTGAAGTAGTTAAGAGAAAATTACAAAAAAAATCACTCTCAAATACACCACAGCTTCTTTTATGGATGATAAGCCAGTACTGGATGGGCTTATGGACTCTCACTAGCTTGTTTTATGCAAGCTAGAGCTTGTAGATTCATTATATAACCCTGTTTTGAGCAAGGGTGTTGTAAGTCTCTCTCTTTTTCTTACTTTTCTTATCTACTGTAGAACTGCTTTCAGTACTTATTTGTTATTTATGTTTACTTATTTGTGCTTTATCAGTATGTTTAGTGCTTATCTTGCTGAGTTGGTAGTTTAAAATTAGTTTATATCACTTTCTTAGTTAGTACTGTTAGTGCATTTAATAAAACTGGTAGTTTTGAGTTAACACTGTTAGACTATTTCAGCTTATTTAAGTGCTTATTCTGCTTATAAGTGTTTTAATTTGTTATTTGATAATCTGTTTTTAATCAATTTGAAATAAAAAAATGAGTTTTGAAAATTTTAAGTGCTGTTTGAAACAAGCAGTACTAACTCCAAGTTAGTACTGCTGGTTCATTTTCTTGGATTTCAAAGGTAGCAGTACTAACTCAACACCAGCAGTACTAACTCCAAGTTAGTACTGTTAGTTAAAACTGTTAGTACTGGTGGTTCATTTTAGCTTATCAGCTTATTATTTCTGCTTATTCACGATTTCCTTAGCTTTACAGAGTAGATTAAACCATTTTCCTTTACTGTCTTTAAGAGTAAGCTTATTTTCCTTTTCAAAGTATTTTCAATAGTGTATCAGTTTATAGCTTTTTAGCTTATTTGCCATTGTAGTTTATTCTAGTTGCTTATTCTTATGCCTGAATGCTTATTAGGGGTAGTTAAATATCTGTTTTAGCTTATTTACTCATTTCTTGCTTCATTGGACTAGCAGTACTAACCTTAAGCTAGCAGTACTAACTTAACGCTAGCAGTACTAACCCCAAGTTAGTACTGGTAGTTAAAACTGTTAGTACTGTTATTAGTACTGCTGAGTTTTTCTTGCTTAATTTAGCTTATTTGCTTTTTGGATTTGCTTATTTAGAGTTAGTTTAGCTTATTTAATTTATCTTAAGCTTATTTGAGCTTATTTGTATCTTTGTGTAAAAGTTTTAAGTGTTTTTACCATTTCTAGCTTTTATTCTTGTTCCAGCTTATTTTCTTTGCTTATTTTTATGTGCATTTGCTAATTAGGTTTAGTGCTCAATCATAATCTTATCCTTGTCATATTCAAACACCAATCATCAATCGTCTTTCGATTTTCCATCTCTAGCCTCGTTGGGACATAACGACCCGGGAACACTCTGTACTGCTTCCGGTTTCTTTGATTTTGTGGGTCTTGATCCTTGTTATATATTTATATATGTTTATGTTTATTTATATATAATAAGGTGTAAGAAAACGCGAGTCAAATTTTGGCGCCGTTGCCGGGGAGGTTGAAAAAGAATATCGTTACGTTTGACAATTTGTGTTTAAATCTGTGGATATTTTCTTGTTAAAATATATATATATATATATATATATATATAAAGTACAAAAATATTTTTCAGTTTCTTTTATTAGTATAATTATCATCTAAAAACAAAAGAAAAACCAAAAATATAAAAACATTTTCCATAAAAAGAAATAAAATTCACAAATTGGTAAAAATACCAAAATATAATATTCTCAATTGAGGTATTATCATAATAACTTCCGGTGAACTTGTTGGTTCCCAAATCGAACAAAAGATTTAAAACTTGCCATTTGTGTCTCTTACGACATACGGCTCACCTTGAAAAGTTAAACAAACTACAAAGTGGGTATAAGGAGGGTTGTTCCTAGGAACTACGACCCGAAAGGAGAAATAAGCTTCGCGCTATTCCTACTCCTCCGCTCACCTGTGCGTTTATCTTTTTGAGAGTTACCGTGAAGTAAGTAGATTATTTGGTTGAAGTTGTCTTATCTCATTGTCCGTAAGAATCAATTGTGAATAAATCATAAAATAAAAAAAAAATTAGTGTAAATTTTCTTTTTATATTTCTATTTTGTGCATGCGCACTCGTTCTCAAGCCCGTAAACATCGACAACAACAAGTCCGACAAACTTCTGTTGAATCACCAAATCTTGAGAAGCCAAATAACAATCCTCCCATAGTTACGATGGCCGATAATCGTACTATGGCGCAATTGCTCGAAGCACCCACCGAGGGTTACGAGGATGCGATCGTTGTTCCCGAAATTACCGCGAACAACTTTGAAATCAAGCATGGTCTACTTAATCTCGTTCAAAACAAGCAATTTTTTGGACACGATAAAGAAGACCCACATGCTCACATCAGATATTTCAACAAGATCACTTCTACGATGAAGTTCCCAAACGTCCCGAGTACGTCGGTTAAGCTTATGCTTTTCCCATTTTCCCTCGAGGGAGCAGCCCGGATTTGGCTTGAAAAAGAGCCCCCTCAATCAATTCTTACTTGGGATGATCTTGTTTCGAAATTCATTAACAAATTCTTCCCTCCCTCTAAAACAACAAATCTTCGAAATGAAATCACAAGATTTCAACAAAAATTTGATGAAACGTTTTACGAGGCATGGGACCGATTCAATGATCTTCTTAGGGGATGCCCGCATCATGGGTTTTCAGAATTGCATCAAATCGATACATTCTATAATTCCCTAAATTCGAATGATCAAGATTCATTGAACTCCGCTGCGGGTGGTAACTTTCTGGATAAAATGCCTCGAGAATGCCTAAAAATCATCGAGAGCAAGTCCAAAGTTCGTCAATCACGAAGCAAGGCCATTGTTTCAAAAGTGAGTACGAGCTCTTCTACCCCAGCAGTTTCATCTGATGTTGCTGAGCTGAAAGATATGGTTAGAGCATTGATTCTGGATAAGAAAAACCAAACTCCAGCTCCCGCTCCTGTAAAAGCAGTCGAGCAAAGTTGTGTAACTTGCGGGGGTGGTCATTCTTACCAAAATTGTCCAGCCACCAATGGCAACATCTATCGAGACAATATCCAAGAATACGTCTCGCAAGCTGCCGCAGCAAATTTCAACCAAGGAAATTCCGGTTACCGTCCGCCACCAATGGCAAACCAAATCAGACCACCCGGTTTTCCTCCCATGCAACACAACAGCCAAGCCAACAATCAGAATCGTTGGAACCAAAACCAAAACCGTGGGAATGGCTATAACCAGGGTCAAATCCAACGACCCCAGGTTCAACAACATGCCCCAATGTATCAACCCCCGGTTAATCAACACCCAGCTTACCAAGCTCCAGCTCATCAAGCTTCGGGTGTGTCAAAAACTGATTTTGAAAGCTATGTCAATGCTAATGATGCGGTTATGCAAAACATGCAAAACCAAATGACCAACATAACCGACTTGCTCACCAAAATCGTAAATTCCAACCAAGCTTCTACTTCAAGTTCGGGTTCTCTTCCTAGCAACACCATTGCTAACCCGAAGGGTGAATTGAAAGCAATCACCACCAGAAGCGGTGTTTCATATGATGGACCTCAAATTCCACCTCCGGTGGTGGAAGTTGAAACCGAGGTGACAAAGGACACGGTGCTTCCTAACGGAAGTACCAAAGACGTCCAACCTCCGATAGTCCAAGTTGATGAACCAGTTGTCATGCCTAGAACCAAAACGACTTTACCATATCCATCTAGGGTAACCAAGGAGAAAGTCCGCGAAAAGGACGACCTTTTAGCTTTGAAATTTATGGAAATTTTTCGGAATCTCCACTTCGAGCTGAGCTTCGCGGATGCTCTCCTGCACATGCCTAAGTTTGCACCGATGTTCAGAAAGCTTTTGAACAACAAAGACAAGATCTTGGAATTAACCAAAACACCGGTTAATGAAAATTGCTCGGCAGTCATCCTAAAGACATTTCCCGAAAAATTAGGAGACCCGGGTAGATTTCTGATACCGTGTGATTTTCCAGCCAGAGTTGGAAAATGAACTGCATTGGCCCTGGCCGATCTCGGTGCAAGCATCAATCTAATGCCACTCTCCGTCTTTGAAAAGCTTAATCTCCAAAGACTGACCAAAACTAGGATGGTACTCGAGTTAGCCGACCGATCAATCTCCACTCCCACCGGCATAGCCGAAGATGTTTTTGTGAAGGTTGGAACCTTCTACTTTCCAGCCGATTTTGTGGTAGTTGACTATGATGCCGACCCTAGAGTCCCGTTGATTTTAGGAAGACCATTTTTAAGAACGGCAAGAGCCTTGATTGATGTACACGGTGAAAAGATGACCTTAAGACATGATGACCAATCTGTGACTTTCAAAGTAGGAGATACGAAAAAATTCTCCTACAATGCCATAGAATCAGTTAACAAGGTCGACTTTATTGATATAACTTGTGAGGAATATTCTCAAGAGGTTTTAGGTTTCTCGGAAGTATTAGCAAATGAAAATTCCACTCCTTCCTTTGAACCAATTGTTGATACCACTTCTCCTACCCTCACTCCATTCGAGGGTAGTGATTTCATTCTTGAAGAAATCAAAGCTGAACTTTCTGATACTTCGTATAAGTCAGGAATTGATGATGCCGAATGTGATCCCGAGGAGGACATTCTTCTTCTTGAAGCTATCCTAAATAGTGAGCCCTTATCACCACTTCCCAACCATGCAAATTATTTTCCTGGGGATAGAAAAGAACTTAAGATTTGTGAAGCCAAAACCAATGAAACATCAATTGATGAACCTTCCGAGGTCGAGCTCAAGGACTTACCTCCCCACCTCGAATATGCATTTTTGGAGGGTGACAACAAGTTACCAGTCATCATTGCTAAAGATTTGAGTGTCTGGGAGAAAACCGCTCTCATAAAGGTGTTGCAGTCCCACAAGCGAGCCATCGCTTGGAAACTCTCCGATATCAAGGGTATTAACCCAGAATTTTATACTCACAAAATTCTAATGGAAGAGGACTACACACCAGCGGTCCAACATCAGAGACGGGTAAACCCAAAAATCCACGATGTCATAAAAAAAGAAGTTGAAAAACTTCTTGACGCTGGATTAATTTACCCTATCTCGGATAGTCCTTGGGTAAGCCCGGTACACTGTGTACCAAAGAAAGGTGGTTTTACCGTAGTCGAGAATGAGCAAAATGAGTTGATCCCAACTCGATTAGTTACGGGATGGCGGGTATGCATTGACTACCGAAAGTTGAATGAAGCCACCCGAAAAGACCATTTTCCACTACCATTCATGGACCAAATGCTCGAGAGGCTTGCGGGAAACGAATACTATTGTTTTCTCGATGGTTTCTCGGGTTATTTTCAAATACCCATCGACCCAAATGATCAGGAAAAGACAACATTTACTTGCCCATACGGAACCTTTGCCTACCGCCGCATGCCCTTTGGCCTCTGCAATGCACCAGGCACATTCCAGAGATGTATGATGGCAATCTTCCACGACATGATCGAAAAAACGATGGAAGTGTTTATGGATGACTTTTCGGTTTTTGGAAGTTCTTTCTCTACATGCCTAACCCATTTGGAAAAGATGCTTAAGCGGTGTGAAGACACCAATTTAGCTCTAAACTGGGAGAAAAGCCATTTCATGGTTAAGGAAGGCATTGTTCTTGGACATAAAATCTCCAAGTCGGGAATTGAGGTCGATCGAGCTAAGATTGACGTTATCGCCAAGCTCCCTCACCCGACTACTGTAAAAGGTGTCCGTAGTTTTCTTGGGCATGCCGGGTTTTATAGAAGATTCATCCAGAATTTCTCAAAAATAGCCCGTCCCATGACCCATTTGCTTGAAAAAGAGACTCCGTTTTATTTCTCCAAAGAGTGTATTGAAGCATTTAACACTCTCAAAAAGAATCTAACCGAGGCTCCAATCCTGATTGCCCCAGACTGGAATGAACCATTTGAACTTATGTGCGATGCAAGCGATTTCGCCTTAGGTGCAGTCTTGGGGCAACGTCATGAGAAACATTTCAGGCCTATACATTATGCAAGTAAAACAATGAATGAGGCGGAATCACGTTACACCACGACAGAGAAAGAAATGTTAGCCGTGGTGTACGCATTCGAAAAATTCCGATCTTACCTTGTCATGAACAAATGCACTGTGTATACGGATCATTCCGCCCTCAAGTATCTCTTTGCTAAGAAAGATTCTAAGGCGAGATTGCTCCGATGGGTTCTGCTCCTTCAAGAGTTCGACTTTGATGTAGTTGACACGAAAGGAGAAGATCTGACAGAACCTAGCGGCTGACATCATCTATCACGATTAAGAATCCTTACCGAAATGAGCTTCCGATCCAAAGAGATAAATGAAAAATTTTTCCTCTTGAAACTCTTAGTTCGATAGCTGCTCTTGATGCTAGTACCTCATGGTTGCTGACATCGCAATCTACCATCGGGAAATTCGTGATTCAAAGGGATGTCACACCACCAGCAGAAAAGAAAATTCTTCAAAGACGTGAAGCATTATTTCTGGGAAGATCCCTTTCTGTTTAAAATCTGTGCGGATCAAGTTATTCGACGTTGTGTTTTTGGCAAGGAAGCCCATGACATCCTCATGGCTTGCCACGATGGTCCAACCGGTGGACATCACGGTGCTAACTACACAGCAAGAAAAGTCTTCGATTCCGGAATATCTTTGCCCCACAATCTACAAAGATGCTATGAGTGTTGGTTAAAAACTGCAACTAGCCAGCGTCAAGGAAAAATTTCACAACGGGATGAGATGCCACAAAATTCCATCCAAGTTTGTGAAATCTTTGACGTCTGGGGCATTGACTTTATGGGGCCATTCCCATCATCCAAAGGCAACAAATACATCCTAGTAGCAGTTGATTACCTTTCAAAATGGTTTAAGCGAAAGCGCTCCCCACTCAATGCTACTAGGCAGTTAAGATTTTTGAAAGCTCTGTTTTGCCCAATTCGAACTCCCGACAATTATCGCGTGACCGAAGGCACTCATTTTTGTAATGATCAATTGCCAAGGTGATGCTTAAATATGGGGAGTTAACCCCAATCGACTTTCCACTTCATACCATCTACAACAATTGGACAAGTCGAGGTTTTCCAAATCGAGGCTGGAAGAGAATTCCTTGAGAGATCAATAGGAAAACCGTACCGTCTTGGTCAATAAGCTACGATGATGCTTTATGGGCTTTCCGCACCGCTTACAAAACACCCATTGGGTGTACTCCATATAAGCTGGTTTACGGAAAAGCCTGCCATCTGCCAATTGAGTTAGAACACAAGGCCTACTGGGCCTTAAAACATACAAACTTTGACCTGAAAACCGCTGGTGACCATAGGAAAGTTCTGCTGAATGAACTTAATGAGTCTCCTGATGAAGCTTATGAGAATCTCTTTGATCTATAAAAAAAAGCAAAGAGGATTCACGACCTCTAAAGATCAAGAACCTCGTTTTCAACATCGTGGTGTGGGAATCGAGTCCTCCACTTAATCTCTACGATTAAAAGATACTCTCATGAAAGCTTAAAACCCGCTAGTCAGGACCATTCACTATCACCCAAGTTTTTCCATACGGCACCGTCGAGTTATCCCAAAAGACCGGGCCAAACTTCAAAGTGAATGGTCATCGTATTAAGTACTACTTTGGAGGGGACGTACCACAATTGGTAATCCCGGATCTCCAAACCCTTCCCTAGATTACCAATAAATTCAGGTGACGGGTCAAGCATAGCGACCTTAAACAAGCGCTTCGTGGGAGGCACCCCATGCTTATCGTAGTATTGTGTAGAAATGAATAAGTGTTTTCTTGTTGTGAGGAGGTTTTGCCTCTTCCATTCCCGTGTTTCGTGTTTGTATTGTTAATTGTCCAGGATTGCCCGGATTGTGAAGACTCTCGTGCTTTCAGTTTTGCCTTTCATCCACAAGAGTTTCACATCCTCACTTCATTTTGGTAATCCAGTATCAAATCTAATCGACTAACTAACGGTTTTAATACTTTGGCACACTTATAAACGGCTTAGATTTACATAGGTGGATCCCCTTTCAAAACATCGAGGACGATGAATAGTCTAGTACGGGGGGGGGGATCTTCCGATTTGATTTGTCTGCAAGCCCGTTGTTTATCACGTAATCCCGTTTTTACCACCAAATTTTTGCAAAAATACCAAAAAAAAAATGAAAAATTAAAAAAAATTTCAAAAATAAAATAAGTGTTTTGTCACAGTTTCCGACTTTCCTAAAGGTAAATGAAATAAATTTTTGACTCGATCGGGCGTGTTAGCCTAGCTATTCCTTAATTGTAAGCTAAGCTTTCACACGAAGTGAAAAACCATAAGTGATAGAGTTAAAAATAAAAGTTTATGTGCTATGAGCAAGATCTTCCTAGATGCTTATATAGTAACTTGTGCTTTTTCCTCACCATAGTCTTTTAAATCCACGCTAATCATGACGTGCTCATTTCAATTAAACTAAGTCATCGATGTTTTTAGAAAAAGTCTCAAATTTGCAACTTGATTTTTTAAAGCGAGGTTTTTCTGTTCTAACCAATTTGAAAGTTAAAATGACCAAAGAAGCATGAATGAAATATGAATGCAAAAATGCATGAATATTGAAATTATGCCAATGAAGCATATCATTGAGTATATTGAGCAAGTAAAAGATTGGTCGTCGTGATATCCCAACTATACCGCAAAACCACAACGAGGTGGGGGTTCAAACTAAGACATCTTTACTTCTAGGGATTTGGTGTGTTGTGATATCTCACCAGGAAGCAAGGTCTAGGTGAGGGTTCAAACTAAGACACCTATCCTTAGCCATATTAGGAAGAAGGTGTTGATGTGATTTCCCTCTACGCTAGCAACGGGTGGGTTTTCCAAACTAAGAACACCGTCGGAAGTTGTGATATCCTGCCAGGGAGCGAGGCCTAGGTAGGTGTTCAAACTAAGCAACGCATTCCTAGCTGTAAGAACTTATGATTATGATGATAAAGATGTTGCAAAAAGTTCTACAGTTAAAATTTCGTTCTTTAAAATCAAGTTACAAGGTCCTAATAAGTTGTTGCTTTGAGTCATGATTCATCTTGAATTACGACTATGGAAATAAGTTGATCTATGGTTGAGTTGAAATGAGTACACACATTTAAATCATATATCCGTGTTGGGAGTTAAAAGTTCACAAGTCATAAGTATGAGTGCTTAGCATTTAGACTTATATTGGCAAATGATCTTGTTTAAATTGCTTGGTTTGGATCTAGTGAAAAATCGAGGACGATGAATTTATCCGTCAGGACGTCCATAGATTATTCTATGGACGTTTCTCATTCTATGATCCTAGTGTTTATAAAATAAAGGAAGCCAAACAGGCAGTCAAGAAAAGAAAAATACATAAATATTAGGGATAGTTAGTGTACATATCAAAATTGGTGAAAACGGGACTTGTCGAAGCTATGAATTCTTTTGTCCCCTTGAACGACACTTTTGCTACTATCTCGAGGTAATTAGTCGAGGGGATTAAGATCTTGGTTTCTTGATGTTTACTTCATAATAAAAAAAAAACTTGCGTGAGGACACGGCAATACCTTAGTATGGGGGATTTTGGTATGTGCTTAATTACACATACCATTTTCCATTTGAAACGGACTTAAATGACTAAAAACGTACCAAAAATACATTGTATTTGTATGTTTTGCATTTGTATTGTGCAGGAAACGGATATTCAAGAAAAGAGCAAAAAGAAAAGCCGAAAGCAAGACAAATCCAAGCACCATGGGAAAGGGCAAAGTCAAAAGTCAAGCCAAATGAAGAAAATACAACTTGAGGGACTAAAACTGCCAAACCTCAAGTTGTATTACTAAAATAACAACTTGAGGGACCAAAACTGCCAACCGGGCAGAGATTGCATTCAAGTTATATAACTTGAGGGGACAAAACTGCCTACCTTCCCCATAAATCCTTCTTTCCACCTAAATAACAACAACCAGGTACAACTAGTATGGTCCGCCCATAACTTTCCTCCCATGGCAAAACCACTCAACACCCTAGCCAAAATCATTTCATCCCCTACTATTTCCCCCCCCCAGCTGTATAAAGTCCATGTTGGCAATCCCTCACCTTTCCCAAAGCATTTTCGATGGCTGAGATTGCCTCCAAAGAAGCACAAAATGAATAAAAGGCTGGGATCTGCTTTACAATCTCCTCACACAACAAGCACACTTGGTTGAAGCTCTCTCAAAAGAAACACAAGCTGCAAGTCCAAGACTTCGGCTATAAATAGAGCTTTTTGTAAGCCTTTGAGCCAGATCTTAGTTAATCTTAGTAACTAGTTAATTTTAGAATATCTTAAGTTTAATTTCCAGTTTTTAAAGCATTTACAGCTTTACTTTCCATCATCAAACGGGAGGGTGAGTCTTGTAACATTTTCAAGTTTTAATGCAAATTTGAGTTTTTAAGTCAATTTACAATACCAGTGTTAAGTTTCTTAATCATACTGTTCTGTAAAAGCTCTCCCCACAGCTTACTTATAAGCTGTTTTCATCAAGTAAAAATAAAAAGTTAAGTAGTTAAGAGAAAATCACAAATATCACTCTCAAATATACCACAGCTTAAGTATGGATATGAGCCAGTTCTGGATGGGCTATGGACTCTCACTAATCTTGTTTTAATGCAAGCTATAGCTTGTAGATTCTTTGTTAGGCCCTGTTTTGAGGCAAGGTGTTCGAAGTTGTCTCTTTTTCCTTGTTTTCTTATTTTACTGTAAGACTGCTTATTAGTGCTAATTCTTAGACTAAAAACCTGTTTATAAGATTCTATTTTTGTTATTTCACAATCTGTTTTTAATTAATTAAGGATCCCAAATCATCGTAATATAAAAAAGAAAAAAAAAATGATTTGAAAACTTTAAGGTATTTTGAACTAACATACTTAACCCAGAGTTAGTACTGTCTAGTTCATTTTTGGGATTTAGAACTAACAGTACTAACTTAAGCTACCATACAAACTCCAAGTTAGTAACTTATGCTAGTGAAAACTGTTAGAACTGGTAAGTAAAATCATTTTAGGTATCAGCTTAATTATTTTGATTATTTAAAATTTTCCTTAGCTTTTTAGAATAGATATACCATTGTTCCTTACTTCTTTAGGAGTAAGCTTATTAAGCTTATTTTTCCTTTTCTTTCAAGTATTTTGCAATAGTTTATCAGTTTTGTAGCCTTTTAGCTTATTTGCCATTATAGTTATTCTAGTTGCTTATCTTATGCCTGTAATGCTTATTAGGGTTAGTTAAATATGACTGGTTTTAGCTTATTTTGCTTATCCGTGTTTCATTTTGTAGTTCTGATTAAAGCTAACATACTAACCTTAAGCAACCATACTAACTCCAAGTTAGTAACTGTTGGTTAATACTGTTAGTACATTGTAGTAACTGAGCTGTGTTTTTCTTGTTTAAAATAGTTTTAATTGCTTGCTGAATTCGCTTATTTAAAGTTAGCTTAACTTATTTAATCTGTCTTAAGCTTATTTTGAGCTATTTGTGTCTTAGTATAAAAGTTTAGATGTTTTTACCATCCTAGCTTTATTCTTATTCCAGCTTATTTTCTTTGCTCATTTTTATGTGCATTTGCTTATCAGTATTAGTGCCCCATCATTCCTTGTCATATTTAAACACCACTCATCAACCGTCTTTCGATTTTCCATCTCTAGCCTCGTTGGGACATAACGAACCGGGAACACTCTATACTGCTTCCGGTTTTTCATTGGTTCCCTTATTTCGGCTTCGGTTTATTACATAACTTATTATTATTATAGCCAAATTTCAAGTCCTGTGGTCTTTTAACAACTGCCACATCGGTATGCGAGCCGACCATGGTCCAGGAGTCTATTTTCCCACAACACTGACAAAACCTCGATGTGTACCTTACTTTCACCAGAAGGAATCTCTACGAAGTGATTTAAATTAAGAATCGCAAAAACCTAAAGTAACTTTATTTATTCAATAATTATATAACGTTTATTAAGTTGATGGGAGCAAAAAGCCACAATTAACCTCTATGAGCCTTAAAGAGATTCATCTACTCAATGTTTAGCATCTAACTTATATAAAACTCTATCATATTTCGTTCTTCGCAAATTTAAAATCTTTAATAAAAAGATCCGCGAATGCTTAGTCTAATAAAAACAAGCTTAGCATATTTAAAGTCTATCATGGAAGCTTGCAAAATTCTTGGCTTTTTCAAGCTAGAATTCGCGTTTTAAAGCTTCTTATATAAAAGACTAGCAAAAGCTTAAATTTATAAACGTTAAGGGGCAAGCTAAAGCGCAACATGCTCGATCAAGTCAAAATTTATTCCTAAAAAGACAAAACTATGTGTCAATACACTTATTCTCTTTTTGAAAAAATATTAAATTTTGCATATTTTTGCTATTTTTGGTGGAAAAATGGGGTTACGTGAAGACAAGGCAAATGCAAGTAAGATCGAATCGAAAGATTCCCCCATACTAGAACTACACATTGTCCTCAATGTGAGACTGTCACCCCCATACTAATTTCAAGGCATAATCCAAATATTGAAGGTTCTCTACGCAAATCTAAAGCCGTTTATTAAGTATGATAATAGATAAACGTTAAATCAATAAGATCTCAGATATCAGATTCCCATATATAAGCATGCGAAGAATTGAAGATTGAGTGGACAATGGACAAAACCACGAGCACGATAGTCTTTAAAATCCGGGCAATCCTGGACATAAACCACAAAACACGAAACACGAGAAAAGAAGAGGCGAGCCTCCTCATATCACACTTATTCATAAATATTATACTAATATACTACTATTAAGGATTAGCATGGGTTTCCACCCACGAAGCGTTTGTTTCATGTGCGAGTCTCTAGCTTGACTCTCCCCATATCATCGTAATATTAAGGATGAAACAAGTGGAAGAGCAAACTTCCATTGGAAATTTATATGCCACCGGCTTTAGAGAAAAAACGGAGATGCCGGGGTCAAAAATGATATCCTCACTCCTGGAGGAGAGAGGAAGAGAAGAATTCACCGGATAGGTGAAGTAAGGAAAAATAATTCGGATAACATATGTGAAGATAAGATAATGGCGAGACTCACATGGTAAGCTCATATATGTTGGAGAAAAAATTATCTCGTGAATCCCGAGGTCAAAAAATTTGACCATAATCTTCAAATCATTAATACCTCTTAAACTTCTTGGGTTACGATCGAGGTACACCTCGGGAGGGGGACTAGGGGTAGTATCATCATTGAGCAAACTCTCAAAATAGAGTACATCTCCCTCCGAGTCATAGAAATCGTCTTTAGTATTCGTCGGAATATCAATATTAAGAAAAGCATCAATTTCATCAATATCTCCTTTCGGGTCGAAAATCAAATCATCAATCGGATCGTTGTATATAATCTTCTTCCATTCATTCTTTTTAGATTCCAAATCAAATAAATCGTCATTCTCTTCGAGAGGAGATTCATTGGTGAACCCCTCGAGAATGGAAACAACACTTATCATTGGTGTAG